>JAJJWN010000222.1:0-160115 GCA_021655885.1 Fusarium abutilonis | reverse complement strand
ATATACTGATGTGGAAGGCAGTCCGATCACGTTGTGATCGAACTGGTTGATCTTTTGGTCTATTGGATAAGCTTTGCACCTTCCCAATGCTCTTACAATATATAGCTACAGACTCTAACGCCTGTTAAGGAGGAGGCCTAATAAGCTTAATCTTAGACTTTAAGGACCCTAAGAACAGCTCTTAAGGCTAGATCTCAATCTAAATACCTTTAGAGACGAATTAGAAGACATTATAGTAGCTCCCTAGAGTTAATTCTTAAAGCTCTTTAGTCTCTTATTAAGGCAGTAAAGAGAAATATATATAAGACTGCCTTATTAAGGGCTAAGAACCGAGAGCTTCGACAGGCAAATGAGATACTTAGTCGACGGCGTAGGGCAAAAAGGACCCGCCTGCAGAATAGAGGGAGCATAACTATATAGGAAGGTTAAGATCTAATTGATCAGATGGATGTAGATATGTAGGTAATGGCTAAATTATCTAGAAGTGGTGGTTAAGGAAGTTCGGTGCGACTGAGGGTTCGGCGATGCGGAACTTGCGGCAAGACTGGACATAATGTAAGAACCTGTTAGGAGGGGATTAAGGCCTCTAGAGATGAGTATAGTAACTAGAATCAATTGATTAGATGGTTTATGGTGTTTTTATTGCGATTTAGTTAAAGAAGGTTGAGATTTTTAATCGGCATGCTTGTCTGATCGGTATGCTTATCGTATACGTTATTGGATTAGATGATATCTGGAACTTTAATGAGACCGGCTTTATAATAGGCATAATAACAACCGGCAAAGTCGTCACACGTGCAGAGAGGTATAGAAGGCTAAAATCGGTCTAGCCTGGAAGTTGAGAATGGGTTACTGTAATTAAGGCGATTAGCGCGGAAGGTTAATCGATCCCGCCGTTTATTATAGTTAAAGGTAAGAAATACCTTTATAGCTGGTATAAAGGAAGTAACCTCCCGGTCGATTAGGCTATTATATTAAGCTAAAATGGATAGACTAATAACCAGCTGGGTCTTAACTGGCTGAAGCACTTTAATAAGCATATAATTAACCGATCAGTTAGTTCCTATCGCCTTCTAATCCTTAATAGTTACGAAAGTCATTAGTTAACCGAATTTACAGCATATTATAAGGAGAAGAATATTATCCCGCTTTATATGCCTCCTTATTCCTCTTATCTACTTTAACCTCTTAATATCGGCTGTTTTAGGCCGCTAAAAAAGGCCTATAGTTAAGAAATCGAGCGTCTTATAAGACGCCGCAGAACCTACATTACTAAGACCCAGTTCCTTCCTGCCTTTTATGCCGCCTACTAAGCTGCTATTATAGAAAGCAATATATAAGGAGGTTTCCGAGGAGCTAGGCTTACTCCTTTTAACCCAGAAAATGTCATCTTAAAGCTTAATATACAGCTACGAACCCTAACGCCTCCCGAAGAGGATATAAGCCGGGCTTAACCTTAGACCCTAAAGACACTAAGGACTGTTATAGAGGCCGATTTATATTCTAAATACCTTTAGAGACGGATCAGAAGATATTATAGTAGCTCTCTAGAGTCGATCCTTAAGGCTCTTCAGTCATTAACTAAGTCAGTGCTGAGAAATATGCATAAGACTGCTGCACTTAAAGCTAAGAACCGAAAGCTTCGAGAGGAAAATGCAGCAAATAGCCGGGGGAAAAGAGCAAAAAGAACCCAGCTATAGGATAGCAGCAGGATGACTATAGGGATTGGTTAGAGTCAGATTGATCAGATAGATATTGATATGCAGGTAGTGGCTGAATTATCGAGAAGTGGTGGTCGAGGAAGGTCGGTCGGACCGGGCGTTTGGCGTTATAGTAAATGCGGCAAGGCCGGGCATAATGCAAGGACCTGCCAAGAGGTAATTAGGGTTATTAGAAATAATGGTAGTAATTAGTTTTAATTAATTAGATAGGTTATAGTGTTTTTTATTAGCAATTGAAATATGAAGGTTGAGATTTGTGGCCAACTTGCTTGGGTGGCCAACTTGCTTGTAAACTACGTTAGTTAGAAATACTTGAAGATAGAAAGAAACCCCGTAACGTATATGGACTATTTGGCTATTTTATATCACCCTTTGAGTATATTTCAGCTATTATACTAAAAGGTATGTCGTTTTGGATGAGCCGGGTCTGATCACTTTCTGCCAGTTTGGCTGTATGCGAGGGGACTACCTTGTCACTAGTAGTACGTACGTTGGTGCAATAAAAGACGTCGAGCCAACAGCTCAATGTCAGTTGTTAGCTAAAGACCCGTCCAATTGGTGCACAAATTTTGCCGCCGAGGCTTACAGCCGAGAGGAAGTAAGATCGACCAGTCTGAAGGAGGCAACCAACACAAGACCTGCTAGAGTGAAATATAGGGTATTGAACAGAACTGAACAACATAAGGCTCACAGGAATTGCTCTACTTCTATATTATCAGGTAAAATACACACTTTTAACAAGTGGACTGTTTACAACTGATGTTAATGGCGTCGAGACTATAAGTGAAACACAGTCTAACTCAAGTTTCTTGACTTCTTTGCCCACACTTTGCTTCATGTTGATTTAAGTTAACGTCTCTAAACGAGGCTTATTTAGCCAGACAAAGTATTTCTCAATAGAATCTTTGACCTTGCATCAGGGGCAGAAGTTATCACCGCAGTCGAAAGGGATTTTCAGGAACACAAGCCCAATTAGTCTAGAATGGTTCTGACTGTGGTTGAGAAACCCCCAAATCCTACTTTACCTCACAGACCATCTCTCAACCATGTAAACTCGTTGTTGTTTAATTATTAGTATAACTCAGCTGAGCTGGGCATTGCTGACTAGTCTTGGGTAGTCTAGAATATCAGTCACATCGGCCGTTAATATCACGTTCCAACATCGCCATTCTGACGACCGCATGACCATTATCCTAACGTCTCAAAGACAGCTTGTCAAGTGATGATTACACAGAATGAAGGGATAACTTTTCCAAATGTCCCATGAGCTGCTTACTCTAAACAGATTTTTAGTAACAAGACTAAAAACAAGCTGGCTCAAGGATCTCGTCACTTCCGAGCCATCCATCTCTCGGGGTCATACTGCCGGCTCTATCAAGTCTAAGCCATATCTACCTACCTCCAAGGCGATCTAAATCTAGTTCCTGACGCTAGGGGCGGAAATCGTGGAGCTGAAGGGCGCAGTATTGTAATATTCTCGTGTTCCACCACCCCATAACCTTCAGCCACACGGTACATGAGCCGACCCAGAGTTTATAAAACAGTCTCATTAATGTTGCATCCCGCACAAATACAACCCAAAGATACTTTTAGCGACCGCTTGTTCAGCCCTGCTTATTAGATGTTACATTGGTTAGCTCTGTTGAAGGTACAAGCTTTTAGTCGGTCTAAATAGCATCTTTTTTCGGATCGATGACGAGCCGGAAAGAATAGTAAGATGCACTACTGAACCCAAGATAATGGTATTAGCCGTGCTGACCGCATAGTTGCTGTTGGTCTAAGAATGAAAGAGAAAGAACGGTGGTAACATGGCTAGGTCTAGCACTGCAACAACTAAGACTCCAAATGCGTGATGAGCATCATGGCAGTCTCATCACGTTCGCTCTCTGGCTTGCATGGCGTCGTAGTAACTTTATTGAGCACGTCAATGTCTACTCAAAGGTTACCTTGCATCGAACTCAATGTTGCAGCCCAACCTCCGCTTACCAAGTTGCCGTCCCTGCCACTTAATTACTTGCATATAAGTATCCCGAGGAGGATCTTCTAATCAACATCTTGACCATCGTCCTATTTGCATCTGACTTACAAGCAACTCTCTCTTCCCTTTGTACAAAACCATGCATTTCTCAACCCTCTTTGCTGCTGCAGGCCTCATCGCCTCTGCTACCGCAGGCCTTCTCCCTCGAGACAGCAGGGTCACCGTCACAAGGCCCCATGGTGACAGTGGGTTCCCCAATGTAACTCCTGAACAGGAGCAGCAGATCGCCATACAGGCTGGAGGAAAGCTTCCCGGTGCTCCTCTGCCCACCAAGCTTGGCCCCGGCTCTACGACTGCCTTCCAGCTTATTGCCTTCAACGAGCTTTTCGAGGTTCGCTTCTTTGAGTCTCTGCTCTACAACGTCACCAATAGAGTGGTTGGCTACAAGGTCGACCATAATAAGCGCGATGAAGCTATCAAGATCATCAAGACTGTCCTCGCTGTAAGTACATTTTGAATCATAACTTGTTCTATCCACTGACACTGTGTGATAGCAAGAGAAGCAGCACGCTCTCGGTGCCCTCGCAACTCTCAAGTCGGCTGGAAAGTTTGCTCCTTCGCCTTGCAAGTACAAGTTCCCTGTCAACACCCTCAAGGATGCCATTTTCCTTGCCGAGACTTTCACTGCCATCGTCCTCGGCGCTCTTCAGGATGCCAACGTCGTCTTCAGTAAGGAGGGTCTGCCCGAAGTTGTCCGTCTCATCTCCTCTGTTATCGGTCAGGAGGGTGAGCAGAACGGCTTCTACCGCGTCTACCTCAACCAAGTCCCCTCAGAGTCTCCCTTCCTGACCACCATCCCTGCTGCCTTTGCCTGGTCTGCTCTTCAGGGCTTTGTCGTGCCTGGCACGTGCAAGGAGGAAATTAAGAAGATTGACTTGCCCATCTTCCCCCCTCTGCTGGTCAATAACCAGGCAATTGCCAAGCTTGAGGCCGAGGATCGTACTCTCACCTTCAGCGCTACTCTGAAGGCATCTGAGAAGAAGAGGCACAAGAATGAGGATCTCTACATCACCTACATCACTGGCCAACAGCTTCCCTACAGTGTACAGGCCAAGAAGGTCGAGTGGGAGGGAAACACTGTTACCCTCAAGGCAGAATTCCCCTTCAACAAGCTTATTGCTCAGGGCTTCACCCACGCTGCTCTAACCACCTCTGGATCGTTCAGCAACCCTGATGATGTTGTCTCCAAGACTCTTGCTGCTCCTGGCGTCATCCAGGTTCAGAACCCTTTGCCCAATGGTGGGTGGTAAGGACTACTCATACTAAGCACAATCTACTGCCAGTGGACTATTCTAGGGACTAATGGGATGAGGAAAGTGCACGTTTTAGACTCATATCTTGTTAGAAGTTTATAAATTCTATTCTTTTAATGACAATAATGTGACTTGATGATTTGTTTTGCACAAAAGTCTCAAACCTACAAGAGTTCAAGCTTCGACATCTGTGAGATTCCGTCCCTCTATTTCGGGTAATCGCGATGTGGGCGATGCTTCTTGTATTTCTATGCCAATAATATCACGCCAGCTTCGCCGTGACACCGGGAAATTGCAACGTAGTTTTGTTTCAACCAAGCCATGGCTGGGTAATCTTGCATTGCTGGCTGACAGCTCCGGCCAATTCCATAGACTTCAAAGCCGTAAGTAATAAAGAGTTTGTGTCCACTCTTACCCCAGTGAAAACTGATTTATATAAAGCATATACCTGCAGTAGGAACAGGCATACTAACCGAATCTAAGCCGTTGTATCTCCCTAGATATTTAAGTCGTCGTGCATTATATCTGAGAGACCGAGCCATCAGGCAGCATCTCGCTCAACACCCTCTTCCTCGTCAGACCCGTCTGGGAGATTATCATTCATACGGATAAGCAGCTCCTTAAGTTTGCGCCTGTTCCTCCTCCAAGTCATCAAATCTTCCTCTTGCTGATCCCGTATCGAAGGCGTGACCTGATTGCCGTGCTCATCTTTGAGATAATCGGGTATATCCTCCTCCTCCTTCGGCAAACTCCGCTGCCCGAGGTTATTTGGTCCGTCGCCGACATGCCATGACAATGGCACTAGATGCGCCCCCTCAACATGTTCTTTGAAATGCTCGTTATCGCCAAACTCACAAGGGCTCTCTTGACGCCAGCATTCTCCCCATAGGCAGTGATCAGAATCTCCATGGACAACGTTCACATGCCGTCGTAGCGTCTCAAGGTTTTGTAGTTCAGCCTTGCAGCCCTTCCACTCACACAAAAACGGAAAGAAAGACGCGTCCAATTGGTAGTAGATAGTTCTCGGAGGAGGTGACGGTTGCTTCGGTGGCCGACCTCTTCGCTTTGGAAAACCGCTGGGATGAGGTCGCGATTTAACCTGTCGGGCCTGCCGAAATACTGCGGCAGTTTCTGGTAAGCTCTTTAGCTTGTTACCCGACCCCTTTGGCCTGCCTCGTTTTCGTAAAGGATTTGTTGATGTTGCGTCGCTGGAGACTGCCGTCAATGGTCCGCTTGGACTTGATGTGTTCATGGCGTTGACAGGATTGAATAACGTCTTGGGTTTCCCTTGTGATGTCAAATCTGAGGTGACTGGTGCATCGAATTCATCCTCCTCATATTCAACACTGGCCTCCTTGTATGCTTTGTAGTGTCCAGGCGGTTTATTGAGAACGACAGTGAGTTTTGACCGGTCATTTGGAGTCAATGCACCTTGCGGCGATCTTGGATATTGCTTAACCGGGCTTTGGCTATTTCTTGGTGCAACTCTGGCTAGAGGAGCATCGGATTCGACACTATCCGAGACAGACTCGTACCGTGTGATATACGGTGGTATAATAGTATCCCCTCAATTGTCGAAAGGCTCCCAAAAGTACCTTGCCCCACATGACCCCTGTCACATGACAGGTACATCAGGGGAACCTAAAGATGCATCATTAACCATTCTCGCCAAAATCGTCATATAAATCATTTCAAAGTCATCTATGAATTCTCAATCAATATCGGGCGAGGCCTTCAATGCATATGATGATAGCAGCTTCATCAGAGAAGATGGCAGCCGCCGCGACCAAGAAGGGGATAGCACGCGGCAGCCCGATTTTCCTCCCGCCACAGACCGAGGCTTCAATTTTCAACCTTTCAAGGTGGAAAGGCGCGATCTTAAGGTCAACCAACTGCCCCAAGAGCCCCTGTACCTCTTCCAACACTTCGTGCCACTTTCTCTGGTTAGCAGCTGGGCCGAGTACACCAATAGCTGGGTCAACAGCTTGCAAGAAAGGGGTATTATTAATAGCCAGAACCACGAATTAAGAGAGGGGTCAAGACTACAGGAGTGGAAGCCGACCTCTGCAGCAGAATTATATGTCTGGCTTGGAATCCTAATTTATATAGGAATCCATAAAGAAATCGCGATTGAAGACCATTGGAAAACCCCTGAGCTGGAAGATCAGCGCCCTGAACACTCAATTATCAAGTTTATGACCTATAAGCGATTTCAGCTCCTTCATCGGCACCTTCGCCCTTTTGACTATACTAAATTCGAGAATGACGAGCGATTCCCTGAGGTCTTCCAATGCGCACAACCGTGGTCTGAGCATATACAATACGCTACAACGCAGCTCTGTGAGCCAGGCTCTCATCTCGCTGTAGATGAGGGCATGATTCGCTATACAGGGAGGAACTCAGAGGTCACATATGTGCCCGGCAAGCCTACTGATACAGGCTTTAAGGTATGGGTTGTAGCCCAGTTAGGTATCTTTTTACGGTGGATTTGGCACCAACCCGGCGCGAGATATGGTCCCGTTGGTATTGAACGCCCTGCGGGAAGAAGAACAGTAGCTCAAAGAGAGAGAAGCGGCAGAGGAAGAGGCGGCAGAGGAAGAGGCCGCCAGCAGAGGGAAGTTAGGGAAGTTAACAAGGTCGAGGAAGTTATCCACGTCTTCACAGACGACGGGGATAAAGTCATCGCGTTGAACTCGACTCAGAGCGTCGTTATTGCCCTCATGAACCTACTATCACAATCGACATATCACGTCTTTGTGGATAACCTCTTCTCGTCGCCCGACCTCTTCCTCTCTCTTCGTCAGCACGGCCACGGTGCTACAGGCACAGCCCGTCCTAACTGTGGCATTTATAAGGAGCTTGCAGACTATAAAATGAAGGATCAATCGGGGAAATCAGGGTTCAAATTCAATGAGATTAGGGTTGTGCCAACCCCTAATAGCCAGGTATGAACCCTTGATACTCTTAGCTATATTTCCCTTACTAATATGCCTGCTTATCCAATAGGTGAACCAAATCGCATGGAAGGATAATGCCCTTGTGTTATTCCTATCTACTGTATTCAAAGGCGATGAGAAATGCGAGCGCTGGAGGAAGAGGCCATCAACGAAGAAGGCTACGGCACGGCCGATACAGCGTTTTTTTGGTGATGAGGCAGTCAAGCTGATATCAATCCCTACAGTGGCTGCTACTTATAACGATGAGATGAATCATGTCGATCGAGGAGATCAGATGAGGGCATATCAGGGCTATGATCACCCTATTCGCCGCGGCGCTTGGCAGGCTCTTACTTGGACCTTCTTGCTTGATGTGGTCCTTGTGAATAGTTATCTTCTGCAACGCCACGGGCAGCCTAACTGGAGGCGATATACGAGCCAAAAGGAGTGGCGCCGGCGCATTTATAACGAGCTGTTTAAAGAGTTCCATAAGGAAAGTCAGTCAAGGCAGAAGTTTCGGACCGGAGACGAATTTACGCCTATGGCACAGCATAAACTTATCCGAAGGGGAAAAAAAGCTAATTGCGTTGCTTGTCAGGGCCACCGGGTTGGGCAGCCAAGGTCAAGAAGCTCAAGGAAGCCTTTAGCGCTAGTCAGCAATAATAAGAAGAGGCCTCAATTAAAGAGGAAGAGGCATCAATCAATTTGGGGGTGTGAGCAGTGTGATGTCGCGATTTGTAACTCAAAATATTGTTGGGACATCTATCATGGGCTAATTTAGGTAGGGAATAATGTACCTTTTATTCTTGCATTTTAATTGGGCAGACATCCCTGGAGTGACCTGGCGGGAGCCTTTCGACAATTGAGGGGATATGTGTTTTTATGGCCTTGGGTGCCAGGGTTGACGTTGTTAAAGTTCATGCTAACACTGCTTCACACGCTTTCACGTGGCGTGGCGTGGCGCGGTGCAGTGCAGCGCAACTGCTGATACAGTGGCTAACTGAGTAATTTGGTGGCAAGGAGTATGAAGAAAAAAAAACTATACGTCTCAGTACGTCTGCGTCGAAATGGATATTGGCTGAAGAAATTTATCTTGACAAAGATAGGTAAGTACAGTAGCTTAGTAGTTCCAGGTTGCCTTGGTTGTCGCGAAGCTACATGATTGGCGTGTAGCTATGCTCACGTGCTTGGAAACGTCGCGTTTGAGAGATTCACAACAAGCAAATCATTAATTGCCTACAGAAGCATATGCTAAAAGCCTGTTATCAAAGTCAAACAACTGTTTCCTCCAAGTTGGCCTTTGGCTTTCCGCAGTCAAGGTTCAAATCATTTTGCATTAGGACTAAGTTCGTATTTATACAAGACCATCATAATCATCAAAACTCCAATCGTGCCGTCATCAATCTCATCCGTTTACTGACTTTCCAATCATTACTCATGCTAAAAAAAGAAATCCAGTCGCATTAAACTTCAGTCTCAACATCAGGCTTTCGCCCATCCAACGCTCCGAGTTTCGCCACCTTTCGAACGGCAAACTTTGCTTCGTTCTTGGCAAACTGCATGTTGCGCATCGGCCGCCATTGCATGAGACCTCTATGCTTGCGGTGGAGGTCACGGCTGTCTGAGCGATACGACTTGATCTTTTTGATAGGGTTCTTGCTGCTGGTGCTGGCATGAGAATCATTGGTCGCGCTTGTTGCGTTGGTCGCGTTGGTTCCGGAAGTATCAACTGATGGACGACCATTGTCAGAAGGGTCGGTCGGTTCAGTGTCTGCGTCCTGGATGCCGAGATCAGGGTCAGAGTCGTCTTCATTAAAAGTGTCGTATTCTTCGCTGTCCTGAGAAGGTCCATCTCGTTTCGCCATCAGAGCAGACGGATCTTCGCCAAAAGCTCCGGTCCAGTCGGTACCATCTTTAGCAAGCCACTTGGCCTTCTGCTTCTCGTCGGCTTGGGCAAGAACATCACGGCCATGGGTCAATGATTCTTCGTGCAGTTTTTGGATCACATGAGGGACCTCGGCCTGCACATCCTGCTGGCGTACACCCTCAGCGTAACAAGCTTCCCAAGTTTCAATCGTCTCACGAGTGTCATTTGTGCTGGCGAATTTGATATGATCAGAATCTGTTCCTGCCGAGAATCGGCCCCGGAATTGAATTCGTCCAACCTGCTCCATCTCAATATCTGGGATGGACCTGTAGTTCTCTTCGGTGATATAGTTCTGGGAGAGCCGCATGCTGTTGTCACACTTCCAGATCGGAATATCAAATTCCTTCTCTTCACCATCGACAAGCTCCAGGAGCCAAAGAACAGCATATGCATCAGCACTTCGCTTCCCACTAGGTGTGAATTCCATGAAGATAGGTGAGCTGTAGCGGTGGCGGACAGGTAGACGGACGCGTTCAGAACCATCTTCACCACTGATGTTGAATCTCATACCTTCACCTTCACGTGAGGAAACATTCTTCCCTACGTTGGCCGACGAGCCTCCCGTTCGGAAACGAAGTTTCGCGTGGTTTCCTGGGGCATAGCCAGTGGTCGTGATTGCATCGGACAAGAATTCGAAAGTGCCGATATCCCAGCCCAACTGAGGAGGAGGAAGACGGAGTTCAACCGAGCGGAACAGAAGTGAAATGCGAATGCGACCAAATCCAATACCTCCGTCAAGAGGGTACCACCTGGTCGACTCGCTGCTCGTTTGAAGGATATCAGTAAGTTTGAGTGGAACAACGCCAATGAGCGGGTCATGTTGTCGGTTGCGGGAATCGCGGACACCAACAGTGACAATACATGAACGCCAATCGCGGATAAACTTTTCGGTTCCGGCATTGAAAATGGGTTGGGAAGATACGACTTTTGTTCGCGTCTTATATATAAGATCGTCGTTGAGGAGTATCGTGCAATAAGAGCTGGGGAGAGTGTTGGCCTGCTCCTCCTTGACCTCGCCAGCTTCGGGGCGTGCTGGCTCATACTCTTTACCCTTTCTCTTTCCGTTGGAACCCTTAATGTTGGACATTTCTAATCCAACAATCTGATGAACAACAATACTGAGAATTCCAGAGGGCCACAATGGGTCAGGAGGAGTGTGAATGACGGCATCTTCCTCTTGGGTGTCAATAGTACCCTTGTTCTCCTGAAGCTCGGGCTTGTCTGCGAGTTCCTTGGGCAAGCTAAGATCTCGTCCGTCTGTTCGAAGAGCCTTGCGAAATTGTGTCTTTCCAAAGAAGCCAACCTCCCAGTGAAGCTCTCCGGGCATCTCACTCTCGGCTTTGACTCCACGAAGCTTAGAGACCTGGGGGAACATCTTGCCAGGGTGCTGAATGAGCTTTTGGATACTGAGCTCGACTTTGCCAACAACATCATCAGCAGAAGATCGGTCACTGTCCCAGAGCTCAACCGATAGCTGCTCGTCAGCTTTAAGAAGATCGCTGGTGACAAGGAGGCCAGCGCTCTCCTCGAACACAGGGTTAAGATTATCCTGGATAACTCGAGTGCAGAATTGGGGCTTGCCAAATTTGCTCCAGCTAATGGTAATGTAAGGATCGGAGCCACCTCCTTTGCTGCCGCGCTGATCCTGCTTGCTGAGGCCAACAGCCTTGTGAATGCGAACAAACATGACGCCAAGAGCTAGAGTTTCCTTCTTGATATCGTCTCCCTGAAGCATCTTGCTAAGATCAAGAGACAAGCTCTTAGGAGCCACGTACATCGATGCAGCTGCGCCGATAGCCCAGTTGACAAAGTTGGAGATGAGAGGAAGATTGAGGATATTGACACCCTTCTCGATCATCGGCGTGCACCCAGCCTGAACCTTGGGGATGCCCATGAGCGTAAACGTCAGGGTCTTGAGGAAAGGGGGATCAGGAGTCAACTGAAGTCGTACTCGTGCTGTCGCAACAAGACCTTGGAGCTCGACCCAAATAGGTAATGGGACACCGAAGAGCCCCTTGATACCGAGGTAAAATACAAGCTGCATACCCATGTTGCGAGCCTTGGACGCAATGTCTTGTCCAGAGGGCTTGGCATGGTAGGCGACAGCAACTTCAAGGTTGTAGAAGGAGCCAGCCTGCTCATTGGCTGCAAGTTCCTCGGGATCAGTGGTCTTCTCGTTCTGTCGGTGTTGCTCGTCCTTAATATCCTGGACATGAGAGTCGGGAAGAGCGCGCATGTTGAGGATACGAATGGGATTGTTGCCTTGAGAAATGTCGGCCACACGAACATGCTCAATAACGCCAGGTACAGACGCTGCCATGACATCTTCGAGACTACCTACAGTTAGCATGAGATCACATCAGAAAATTGAGTAACTCACGTATCGGCCACAGCGGAAAACATCTCAGGGTTGATTAGTCCCCACATGATTCCGAGCATGGTGTTCATCCATTCAACCGATTCAGGGATCAGATTCGCAGTGGCAGTCTCACCACGCTCCTGCTCGCTTGACCATTCGAGATCTCTACCTTGGCGAATCAAGTCCTTTGTCCACAGAAAGACACCAGAAGCAACACAGAAACCAAGAGGAACGAGACCGAGAAGACGGCCACCAAACATCTTTCCAATGAAAACGATAGCGGCGAAGATACCGAAGCACAGGACATTGGAACGCTGCTCGAGAATTTCGAACATGGGCTCGTAGCTGACTGAGGGGGTCTTATAGAACACTACAGAGGTCTTCTCACTGCGGATGGGTACATCAGACGTAGCACCCTCCTGGATGGGGTCTGGGGGAGCAGTGACATCTTGGGCGTAGCGGTACTCCTCCCCGGATTGCTTCGAAGAGGTTGCGATAGTGGCGGGCTTGCCTAGATTTTCGTTGGGGACTGACAGCTATTGAAATTATCAGCCTTGAACTTATTACTGCAAACACACGGTCGACCACTACCTGAGGGTTCTCGACGGCTTCGTTAAAGTCAATATCAGCATCTCGGATACCGACATCCTTGCCCGTTACAGGATCCCGCACGGTACGAATATCCTTTTGCTGTCGGATAGCTTCAGCTCTGTCGTTTTTATGATCCTTTGTCTCGCCATGGACCTTGTTCTGCTTGAGCTCCTGGTCAATTTCGGCATCGCGAGCCTTCTTATCGTGATCTAACTGGTCTATGAATTGTTTAACATTTGGCACGCGGTTCTGGCCACTGTAATGCTGCCCGGCCGAAGGCACGGTCTGCTGCTGGAAGCCCGACATAATGGCAAGCCTGTAAGGCAGACGGAGAATTGGCTGGTGGTGAGCTCCCCAAACTCGGGTATAACTGACTTAGGTGTAATGAGGAGAAGAGAAGGAGGAGAAGTAGCAGAGGATGGGGAGGAGAAATATTGACACGACACAAAATCAATTAGCGTCACACGAGAAACGTTACTTGTCCCATTGCGATTGATTATGGCTTGGGATGGCTCCTTGAAACGCAATCAACCAAGGAAACGATCAAATGATTGCAGAGATCGATGACGTCGATGCTAGGTATGATGCAGCTATGTACCGGATATAGCTCCTGCCCTGCACGGGGCGATCATTTTTAGTGGGGTTTAATAAGAGCCGCGTCAAGGGAGGTCACAGCGGGGAAGCTCCCCGCACTCGAAGCTGGGTCTCTACCTAAACCCAGAGCGCCAGTGACATCAGATTCCAATATTATAGAATCAAATGTGTTTGCTCCAAAGGTACCTTTCTCATAGCTAGCAATTATAATATCTACGCGTAAGCTATATCTTGGCATAAAATCAGATCACTTTGTTTCCATGTAAGCCAAGACTGCTAATCTTTGATTAAAGAGTCAACGTGGAACTCCCACTCAAGATTCTGGTTTAGTCAGACAAGGAATTGACAGTGAGGCTAAGCATCAAGATGGTATGATCACCCAACCCCACCTCCAAGAGCTTGCGTAAATGGCTTGCAACCCTGGTATGATTTCGGCTCAATCCATTGGCGATCGATCCACCGGCATTCACCTCGATCAAGCTTTTGCGATGCCTACCCTAGATGTCTTTAACCAGCACAACTCCAACTCTGGTTGACAGCCCCTCAATCTAACCTAGACACTTGCCTAGTCGCTCTTTGCACTAGACTGCGCATCCGACATATCAATGGCGGGTTCTATTTTATGCATCCCATCAAACTTTTTGTAGTTTAGAACATCTAGATCCACGTTGTTAAACTGCCGTACCTGCGTATCAAGTTGTCAGCCAGTGCCTATCTTCGTGCTAAAGGGTTCTAGTTTACGCACACTGATCCCATAGAACGGGGCTTCCGGCTTTACTCTCTCAAAATCGATACCAATACTGGCACCGCATTTGGGACAAAACATGTGATCGCGCAACTTGGTGTTGAATTGGTATCGTGAGACGCGCTGGTCCGAGCCGTCATGCCAGGTCACTTTCTCATGTACGGGGTCTGTTGTTCAAGTCAATGATTGGCCATTATGGGTTTAGAGTAGTCTTACAAACGAGCAGATAGCCTCCACGACGACAGATAGAACAATTACAATGTAGAACCTCGTGCTCAGGCAGAGGTGGAGAGAGGGTGACAGACAAGACAATGTAGCCACAGTGGCATCCCGCCTCATAAGTGCCCTCGGGTTTGTTTTCTTCGACAGACATTTTGAATGATGCTCTGAAGATATAGGAAGCAGGCGTTTCGGAAACAAATTCTCAAGAACGAGCTAGAATTTAAGTAAGACACTGCGCCCTTGTGTAGACAACTTATAAATAGATCTACAATTGACGAATTGGGGCTCTGAAACCCCTCATGAGTTCCGGGGTGAAGGGAGCTGACAAAGCGCATAACGTCAACTTGCAGAATTAGGTAGACTTATGTTTAGCTAATTAATAACTTTCAAAAGCTTCAATTGAGATTATACAATTATTCACTCGACCACGAATGCTAACCCGCTAGCCTACGAGCTTCATATTGCCCCAAAGAGCCGAGTATCTTCAATGGAGGCTCATCCGGACACTGTTCCCACATCAGCCCAGGCGCCAATACCTTGAGACCATTTCGGTCTCGACACATCTACTCCAGAAACCTCCCCATGCCCTTTGTACTCCGTAACCGCCGCTCCTTTGTGCAATCGAGCCACTTCCGTTTGAGTTCTGGCGGCCACTCGTTGTTCTTGTTGAGAAAGGCGAGGATCATGGCCGTCATCCCTACCGCAATCGGCGTCGAGACCGAGGTGTCGCTCATCTTGCGAAATCCTCCACCAGACCAGTGACTACATATGTTCTCGCCGTGAGTGATGAAAATGGATAGCTCACTATTCGGGTACGGGGCAAATACCGAAGGAGAGTTGTATTCATCGCCAGATGTCACACAAATGGCTAATTCGCGATCTCGAGCTGGCCAGGCTATGGCCTTGCGGTTCCCATGGTTTGCAGCAGCTGCGAAGACGATGATGCCCTGGCTGTTCGCTTTTT
This sequence comes from Fusarium abutilonis, assembly GCA_021655885.1. Classification (NCBI taxonomy): domain Eukaryota; kingdom Fungi; phylum Ascomycota; class Sordariomycetes; order Hypocreales; family Nectriaceae; genus Fusarium; species Fusarium abutilonis. Next base: position 144,765 of record JAJJWN010000222.1, on the reverse strand, counting down.
CGAGAGCCATAGTTAGCTCGTATGAACTCTCTTGGGCGAAGCCTAGGGACATGTTGACAATATCGACTTCGTTTTCCATCGCCCAATTGAGTGCCTGATAAGTTAAATGATCAATTGGGGACATGAGATGACTTTGCAGGGTTAGTTGCTTACCTCTTGGATAGGATGCGACTCCTTTTTATGCCTTTTTGAGGCCGATCTCTCAGTTTTGAGAGAAGAACTGACTTTGGCGATATACAACTCCGCACGTGGAGCAATGGTCAAAACGAGACCACCAATATGAGTCCCGTGGCCATCATCATCCGTCACGTCATTTTCGGATCCTCCAGTAAAGTTCTTACACGCCTTTGTTCGATTTCTCTGTATCTCTTCCGGTAAGCTTTTGCTGCCATTTTGGCCCTTCTACGAGCACGCTGATTAAAATCAGGGTGGTCTAGATCAATACCAGTGTCCAGGATTGCAATCTTGACCGGACCAGACCAGTCTCTACGAGGGTCACTGATATCGTCTTTTGGGTGCCATTGGATTTGGTTATACCATGTCCGCTCCAAGATTTTCAAAAAGTCTTCAAAGTAATCTGGACTACACTGAAGTTAGCATAATCTTCCTCTCATCACTTGAACAGCTCAACGGACTTTTGAGGAGTTGACATTGAATATTCTTCGGCCGTTGCATCAGTAAGTGCTTATAGTTCACTCATCAAGTAAGCCACCTACAAGGCGTCGAACTGTTGCATAACAAAGAAACTTACCTGCGTTATCTTCCATGTCTCCTCGATTATGAGATGGTGTTTTGCGATATTGTCTTTCTTTGGGAGGCGCCAATGTATCTCCGTTCTTATCTTCATCGCCGTCGTCTACAGCTGATGGAGAAACATGTCTAACTGCTAGCGGCATGGGCAAACGATGGCCGCAATGTTGAGCAATCTTCCATGCGGTATCTCCGTTTTCATTCTTTAACATTCTAGACGCATTGTGATCGAGCAAGATCTGGAGTATCGTCTTGTTTCCGTTCTCAGCAGCCATCATTAGAGGTGTCCAGCCAGTTTTGGTCGTGCAGTCTACTTCTGCACCATGCTCGAGAAGGATGAGCATGCATTTGTCGTAACCAGCTCTTGCTGCACGATGAAGCGGGTGCCATCCGCGAGGTGATCTCGCCTCGACCGTGTGTGAGTCGATATGTAAGACGTAGGTCACCGCTCGCTCAAGATTATGAGCAATGGCCCAATGCATGGCAGCAATCATCTCTATCAGCGCGTCAGGCCTCACATGTCGCTCGAAGAAATTTCCAAAATCGCCTCGTCGACTAGTATATTCGAAGATGTGGCTGAACCGCTTGTTGTCTTCCTGTTTTAGATCGTCAACCAGACGACGAGGATATTCCCCTTTGGCGTTGGTCGCCGTAGTAGATGCTCCATGGAAGAGGAGGAGAGCTGGAGCAGATTCACAGCCCGCTTGAACGGCGAGGTGCAAGGGCGTATCTCCAGCTGCTGTCACAAGCTTTGGGTCTGCTCCATTGAGAAGAAGAGTCAAGATAATGTCTGGTGACTCTATCTGTGCAGCAACGTGAAGGGCGCTGCGTGCATTGGTCTTTTCATTTGATTGGGCATTGATGTTTGCCCCTTTGCTGATGAGCAACTTAACAATCTCAAGTTTCTGTGCTTCGACTGCAAAGATGAGAGGCATGAGCTTGTTCCAGCTTCGGGCGTTTACATCAGCTCCTTTGTCAAGAAGACTCTTGACTACAACGGTGTTTCTTCTCGCTGTTGCATTGTGTAATGGAGTGCGTCCCTTCGGGCTATTCCTGCTTCTTACTTCGAGACAGTCTGGGTACAACTTCAGAAGCTCATCTGCGATCTGAACATGTTTATCGAGAATAGCCATGTGTATCGCATCGCCCCGGTCTTCTGCTCATTTCTCGGGATCAAGGTGATGCCGGCCCAGGAACTGTACATAGTCTTCTGGCTTCATGATTGTGGAATTGAGGTGAAGATGCGTTTTCTGCTCTTGTCACACAGCCAATCGCCCGATTTGACGGAGCCGGGTAAGCTCTGCAAGAGCTTACTTACCCTACCCTCCTTTAGGATGGCTAGGCATATTGTAACCACTGTAGACTACGATTGCTGGTAATAATGATTGCCACAGCGCGTACTTTCTTGCTGATCTCTCGTGTGTATGAATATTAACCTAACTTTCTCCCTTGACTTCTTCTTATATGGGTAGCCATTTCTGTTAGTTACACGCTATATAATCACTTCTTGAGTGAGAAACATGATGCAGTGTTATTGGAAGGCGGAAGCTATCGCCATCAACGTAGGACAAGATTGGATAATTAATAAATTCCTGCTTTAGCCACTGAGAAAGAGATTGACAACCGGATACAACTTAGACTGACTGACTCATTGCTTAGGAAGGAGACTACTATATAGGTAGAGCAAGTAACTTGTTGTAAGCTAGGATTCAAGCTACTCTCTTCATAATCATATTATTAGGAAAGGCCAATCGTATACCAATTAACGTGCTTAATAAGCGAGTGAGCCAGACAAGCGAGTGAGCCACATATCTTAACCTTCCAAATTAAATTCGCAATAAAAACACCACAATCTATCTGATCAATTAAAATTAATCGTTATACTATTCCCTATTGACCTCAATTGCCTCCTGACAGGTCCTTGCATTATGCCCGGTCTTTCCGCAAATACTATACTGCCGAACCTTTGCTCCTTATAACCTTCCGCAACCACCTCTCGAGGATTCAGCTGTTAGCTGCGCATCAATATCTATCTAATTAATTGCTTATAATGCTTCCCCTATAGTTAAAGGCCCTTCTTTCTATACCTTAGTCCTTTTTCCCCTCTGGCGTCGCCCTACTGTCTTATTCTCTTATTTAAGTTGTCGAACCCTATTATCTAGTAAGACTATCTTATATATAAGAATAGTTATTGCCTTCTTAAAATGCTTTACGGCTTTAATTATTAACTTAGGGGAGCTGCTCTTATGATTTCTAATCCTTCCTTACAGATACTTAGAATGCGATTAGGCCTCTAGCACTGTCTTTAGGGTCCTTACAGTCTAAGGGGTCGATGGTATTATAACCTCTACGGGAGGCATCGGAGTCCGTAGCTACACATTAAGCTTCGAGATAACATTTTCTGGGTTAAAGAGAGTAAGCCCAGCTCCTCTAAAACCTCCCTTAATATTACTTTCTGTAATAGCAGCTTAGTAGGCGGCATAAAAGGTAGGAAAGAACTCAGTCTTCTTAATATAGGTTATATTATATCTAATTAGATACTCTATTTATCGACTATATGCCTTTTTTAGCGGCCTAAAGCACCCTACGTTAAGAGGCTAAAGTAGATAAGAGGCATAAGTAGGTATATAGAGCGTAATAATCTTATTCTCTTTATAATATTCCTTAAATTTAACGGAGTGGTAACTTTCGTAACCATTAAGGATTAAGAGGCAATAGCAACTGTTCGTTCGCTTAGCTATAGCCTAATTAAAGTGCTTTAGCCACTCAAGACCCAGCTTATTATTAGTCTTTCCATTTTCGCTTAATATAATAACCCAATCGCCAGGGAGGTTATATTCTTAGTACTAATTGGCAAGGTGATCCTTACCTATACTAATAATAAACGGCAGGATCGATTGACCGTCCGCATTAATCCCCTCAATTACAGTAATCCATTTGCGGTTTCCAGGCTATACTTACTTTAGTCTTCCTTACCTATAAGAGCTTATAACGACTATTCCGGGCTTAATTACGCCCATTATAAAGCCAGTCTCATTAAAGTTCTAGATATTATCTAATTGGATACTATATTTCGCAATTATATTCTCTATAAGCCGAAACCAGCCATAAATAATAGTTAGATCTTTATATTTAGCTTTCTAATAGTTATACCTCCGAGATAGATATATCTTTAGCTCTGGTTATCGCTTAATAAAGTTATAAGCCTAGCGCTTGCCGATATATAGCGCATTACGGTTGGTAAGTATAGAATTAGCTATATCTTCTATATATAATAGTCGCAAGGGAAAACCTTACAAATCTAGGTCTAAAATAAATTAGACTACTATCTGCTCTTCCTAATTAGATAGTTTCCGTAACTTTATGGGAGTATTATGCGTTAAAAGAATGCCATACTGGCGGTGACCTAAGGTATTACGGTTAACATTATAGATATTTGCCGCCTGTCGGACTGTAAGTTTTGAGTTATCTCGAAGGGCCTAAAGGGCAAGAAGGATTCTAGCTTTATTTGAGGACTGTGGCATATGTGTTAGTTGTGAAATAGCTGATTGAATTATAATGTTGTAAGGTGAGGGATTTTTGGCTCACTCGCTTGTCTGGCTCACTCGCTTGTCTGGCTCACTCGCTTATCAAGCACGTTATAGAACAAAGTGTTATGCATAATCTGATCTCTTTATAAAGCCTGTGGGGAAATTGGTGATGCTGACCTGAACGAGGCTTACTACGAGAGGCACGATCCTCGCAGCTGTGCTGCAGCATCACGTCATTGGCGTTATCGATGTAACCATAAGCTTGATGAGCTCCTTGATGCTCCTGAATTTGGCCAGAGACTCTTTTAATATTGAACTTTCACTGTCTCAGCTCTTCGACTAAAGATTGTTGTCCTCGTGTTTCCAAAATGTCGTTTAGTGATAAGTCAAAAAAGCACTGGATAATTCCTCAGGAGTGCCTTTCTTCAGGTGACCTAGTCTTAGGAAGCATCCTCAAATACCCCAACGACCCAGTTGATATTCTGAACCGAAAAGGAGTCGAGCCCGTGGATTCTTCAGTCGTTATTAATGAACGGGAGAAAGTCACCAAAAGTTTCACCGATGTGTTCGACGTCGGCCTTGGTTCTAAACTAGGGGCTTCTTCTGTTCTTGCCGCCGTGATAGGCGCTGCTCCTTTTGTTGAGGGAAACTGGACCAAAGGCACTTCCTACACCATTGAAGCAACGAGGGTCAGATCGCAGCGATTCATTCCATCAGATACCTGAATGAACAAGGCGCTACGCACAAAAGAAGTTAATGCCTTTGTACGTCAGTCATTCTTCAGTGCTCCAATCTACATGGTGGTAGGGATCGCTATTGCAAACACACTTTCACGCACAACAGAAAAATCTCGCGGTAGAGGAGCAGGCGCAGGTATTGGTATAGGGCCTCCAGGTATAGGGGTCGAGGTATCGGCAGAGTTATCGGCAAACCGAGAGACGCAATCAAGCTATCATGACTCGGTTGAGGACGGTGATGTCGTTTTGGCTTACAGACTCCGAAGCTTTCAATACTCAAAGAGGAAAGACGAATTTAAAAGAAAGAAGACAGACGAGACCAAGCATGCCCGCTATAGCTTGGATGGGACTCAGAGTCTGAAGACGAAGAAGATGAAGATGGCTATATTGCTGCTTTTTCTTACTTCGAGGGAGACGATTTTGCCGCAGACGCTGATATGGTGGGGCTTACTCAGCCTGGTGGTGATGATAATGATTCAGATACTTAACTGAGTGGTTAATCTTGACAATCTCAACAGAGATAGACCTCAGTATAGAGGACCTATCCTTCATCTAATTAAGAAGAGATCGCAGTAACCTCGAGTGTGTTAGATTATATGAAACTTGATTAATGATAAGTCTAGAGAGCATTTGTTTGACTTGTAGTGGCACCATCCTAAGAGTAGGTAGTGTAGTATGGCGCACGTCAAGTCCATCATGCCTTTACAAGTACTCAATATTAAGACTGCATGCTCAACATTAACATGATTAGTTCAATGGCTCTTATATATGGCAATAGACGAAAGTAAAATTACATTAATTGTCATTAGTGCAAGTGATTGACACAAAATCCCACGTCCGTCACGGCCGGGTAGATGCTTCGAACCTCGGGAGGCACTGAGCCGGAGCGGGCTAAGCTTAAATTCTCCGACCGTCCTCCGCCACTGCTCAACGGTTATTTTCCCTTACCTCCAAATCTTATCGATACAGACAGTTTTTATGTCGACACCAAATCACGATGGGTCTTCTCACTATTCCGGATAGCCCTTCGTCGGCATATGTTTCGCTCGCCTTTGCTTCAATAACACTACCTATCATCCTTCTTTTCTTATTGTTCCGCAAACCTGGTGGTCAAACTTCCAAGCCCTTGCCGATACCTCCTACGGATGAGATTGTAGGCCTGCGTATATATCCAATCAAATCATGTTGCGGTTTCGACGTAAAATCAGCCCAGCTTTTACGAACAGGTCTGGATCTAGATCGCAGTTGGATGTTTATCTCAGCAGAAAAGCGCGAGTTCATCACCATCAGGACGAATTCGAAGATGACTCTTATTCGTACGGCTTGGGATACAGACACGGACACTCTTATAATTACGCTCAATGAACACAAAATGGAAATACCCGCCCATCCTACTTCTCAATGGCTCCAGAACAACACCGAGCTGAAGAAAGCGAGTATTTGGGGTGAGCAAACCGACGGTTGGGAATATTCAGCCAATCTTACCAAGCCAACCTCGGATTTTTTGGGTATGGATGTCCGCCTGATATATAAGGGACCGACACCTCGAGTTCTTCGAGGCAGCGGAGCTCCTCAACGTCTTGGTCGCACTGAAGCCACCAAGTTTGCAGATATGATGCCTGTGCTGGTAAGTTGGACAATCTCGAAACGAAAAGAATGTTTAGAATCTGTGCTAATGACCGGTTTAAGGTTGCTTCTATGGCGAGTATTACAGAACTCAATCAACGTCTTGCCCAAGCTGGGGAGGATGAGATTGAGATTGAGCGTTTCCGCCCCAACATTATCATCCGTGGAAGCGTGCCATGGAATGAGGATGGATGGAAGGCTTTACAAATCGGCGAGGGTGAACACCGCCTCGACCTCGACGTAGTGTGCCGCTGTTTGCGATGCCAGGTGCCCAACGTCAACCCAGTCACAGCCGACAAGCACCCACGCCAGCCTTGGAATCAACTGATGAAGTACCGACGGATCGATCCTGGACTTAAGTTTAAGCCTAGCTTTGGAATGCTCTGTGCGCCCAAGGCCGAGGGGCAGATTGAGGTTGGGATGAAGTTTCAGGTTACAGCCATGACGAATGACCACTTCTTTATCAGCCCGATGAAATAAAGTTTAGCTGGCTGTATACATACATTGAAATCGATTTTAGCCGGAGTCTCACAACTCTTGATCTCGGGTCAATCTCATCAATCAAAGCCATCCTGACCACCAAATTTCACTCTGCCACTATGTTGACTCCTTACTGAGATGAGTCATGTTATCCAACGTGTAGAATTCGAGTAGTATCTTTTATAAACATGATCTTGCTTAAATATTACCAATAGGCAATGTAATACAATCTTCGACCCAGACGTAAAGGTAGAACGTTCCATATTCAACGTTGACCCGCCAAGTATATTAGCCAGAAAACACATCAAGTTACAACACAGCCTCGGGCAAGAGCTGGTGGTGTGGCATATTGGCCTCAGCTGGAGTGATTAATTTAGTTAGTGAGCGGCGTATTGATACACTTCTAAAATCTTTGAAATACACTTGCCTAAAAACATCAAGACAATGTGGCAGGTCGGATTAGAATGGACAATGAAGAGTTGACGTCCACCTCTTAAACATCTGAAAAATGCCTTGCGCTATACAAGCTCGTAGGGAGGGAAAGGAAGGTATAGTTATGGTTTCGTATTGGGAATAGTTTCAAAGGAGAAGACTTCGTATAGAATCTCGATGCAACACTTTGTTTATAGATGCATCGTGGCAATTACCACCCACATATCGCAGATGTATAACAGCGGATTATTTGAATGAACACTCGTAGGACCCAAAGAGTTTTGAATCAGTTAATGAAAGTTTGCCTCTGGACTTTGACATATGATACCAGGATGTGGTATGATTTCTTGGATGTGGTGGTGTTTGACATCATGTAGTCACTCTATCACGTTATTGAAAACCTGCCACCAGCAGACTGATTTACTGAAGGACCCCTCTTTATCACTGGAAAAACTATGTTACCCACACGGAATGCCGAATCGAACAATCCTCTCAAAGAATCAAGGTCAAGGCTCGGTCAGTTCTAGTTCCGTGTTAGTCACTGTCAGACGCGAATAAAGATAAGAAAAAGGTGGCTGAATGGGGTAAAGAGCAATGAACTAGCGATTTACCCATAGACCAGACAGTGGCCATGAGTCCACGGCCATGCCATTTGCGATTCGCAAGGCTTTAGTTGGTGGTTCTGACAATAGGTTGATTTCTTGTGTGGCAAGGCGCTTCGCGGGGCATTTTAAGGTAGGTAGCTTCTACACTGACTGACATTGTTGCACAGCCCTCTAACTACCGTCTCAAGGCTTCCACTTCCAGCATCAGTCAACGATTAGATTCTTAAATCTCTCACTATCCCCGCAACTTTTGCACATTCAGCAACACGAATTTCAAACTGCGACAGTAAGACAATCGCCATGGGTGAAGATATTGTCATTTACTATAATGACTCGATCGACTCGGATAACTTGGCTGCGGCCTTGGCTTTGTGGAAGGCGACGTACCAGAGACCAAACACGCGCTTGATTTGGATCTTGGAGCCTCGTCAAGTATGCTTTGGATTGTCCATGACGGCAGAGCAAGTTTCCAAGTGTAAGGAATTAATACAACTGCATTTTCCCTCCCTTGGGAACCCTTTTAAAGTTGTTTTGGGAGGTCTTGTCAATCAGCAGGATCTCGAGAATATCAAAGGACTAGGAGAAGCTGACCGAAAGCTGGTAAGCTCACGAATCCTCAAATTTCATATCATGTTCTTTACTAATGCCAAAATTCTAGCTGGGGATGGCTGTCAAGTCAGAGGATGGCTCAAAAGAGGATGCAATACTCCATGGACGTCTTACTGCTTGGGATTTCGCATCTTGCCTTGCTCAGTGGTCTAACACCACCAACGAAGTGCTTGTGGACTTTGAAAGTCTAGAGGAGATCGAGAACCCTGTGAATCTTAATTTCCATCATCACGAAGAACTTGTCAACCGCAGCAAAGAAGAACTCAAGGCATATGACGACATTTTGGCAGAGCCTTTTCCGCAACGAACTCAGAGCCTCCGCACCTGGTATGAGAAGTGTGTTAGCAGAATGGAGCGAGAAAGCAACTCGAAAACTTCTGTGGGATCCCTCCATTTGACCTCGATATGTGACGCAATCAAAGCTGCAGCAAGTGTTCGCTTCTTCGGTGGCTCATCTTTGAGAATCCTGCGGCAGTTCCTTGATCGAGGAGTAGCTGGCAAGATTCAGTGCCATCTGCAGGTGGTAAGTGCTGATTTGTGATATCGCGTTATATATACCTACTTACAGTGGCCCAGGGATCGTGCGATATGTCAGCAAACCTTTTTGCTAATCAGTTCAACATTGCTCTCAACCGAGAAGCAGCCAAGACAGTACTCGAGCGATCTGGAGAATTCTCAAAGTTTACCGTTGTGCCTTCTCATACAGCGCAGGGTATAAAATACTCGGCACTGGGTCTGAAGCACGTTGGAGGCGATTGTTTGGAGAAGCGAATCCTAGGCTTCAACTGCCATGAAGATCCTATCAGAATCGTAACAGACCAAGTCTCTCTCGGGAATAACTATGCCGAACAAGCGTATTCTATGCCTGATTTGACTGCATTCCTGTGTGCGCTTATCCCTGGGTATATGGGCTCAACATTGGGGTTCATACAAGTCGATGCTGAAGATCCCAACGGCGCACTTCTTTTCAGACGGTCGAGTAAGGGGATACAAATGTTTGATTTGACGCAAAGCAAAACGTTACACAAGCAAGAAGTAATTGATGTTCTTGAATCTTTGACACAATAGCAAGGGATAATGGGATACTGAGTTTCGTTTGATATTAAAAGGCGCTTTAGAGGATAAAGGTTTCTTTTGGTGATTTCTTCTTTCAGACTAGCATGTTCACCAAATACAGAAAGATTTAAACTACTAATATTCGACTAAGGCGAGGAGAACGCATAACTACCTATAATGAGAAGTATTGGTAATGAGGACTAACAGGTGCCTCCGTGTAGAGTTCTCTTTTTATATACGAATATTCCACTTCATTCAATTAATTAGATATGTCTGACATATGTCTCAGGTTTTATCTGAACGATGGTCTATGACAAACCCTTGTTTCATGTTGCGAGATATTCAATCCTTACCTCTAGTCAGCTAGTTCCATACCCAATATACGGAGTAGTTGTGACCAACCAACAGACCTGTGCGTCGAAAATTATTCTTCAATCGGGGAGTGAGACTTGTAAAAGAATTTGCTCCTCTTAATTCTATCTAGACATGTCAAAAGCAGACATCCTGTCTGTTGTCCTCATGTTTGAGACGTTGGCGTAGCCACATTACCTGCCTAGTTCAGCCTCATGGCAAGATCGGAATTAGCCACAGAACCCTCCGATGTGGCGGCCGACAGCCTCGCAAGCGCTCCCCTTCTCAAGTTATCTCAACAAATATTTAACAACTTCAGACTGTCACATATTCTTCTTCTGCGAGTGTTGTGTTCCGACAGAACAGGTGCCGTAGCGGCCCACTCAAAGAGCCATGTCGGCCAACTACTGGGAATCGACGCAGCGTCGCTTCTGGTTGTTCACCAAGGACCAGCTCGTGACAATGCGACAGAAGCTCGAAGAAGATAACGCAGAACTCGTGCGCATGTTTCCGCTACCGCAGCAGCGCCACTTGAACATATACTTCAATCAACGTGGGTGTCTTACCACAGTTCCCTGTTTTAGTCGGACAGCACCACTGACTTGACCATGCAGAGTTGATACGGCTGGCGAAGCGACTAACGATCCGGCAACAATCCATGGCCACGGCTCAGGTTTTTATGAAGCGCTTCTATTCGAAAGTCGAGATTCGTCGAACGAACCCGTACCTTGTTATAGCAACGGCAATCTACCTCGCCTGCAAGATAGAAGAGTCACCCCAGCATATCCGGCTCATCGTGACGGAGGCACGGCAAATGTGGGGAGATCTCGTCGCCATCGACACGTCCAAACTGGGCGAGTGCGAGTTCTCCATGATAAGCGAGATGCGATCACAACTCATCATATTTCAACCCTACCGAAGTATCACTGCCTTACGAACCGAACTGGCGCTGGTAGAGGACGAGGTGCAGCTGGCCCGATCAGTGGTGAATGACCATTTCATGACCGACCTCCCACTGTTGTACCCCCCGCATACCATCGCACTGGTCGCCATACTTCTAGCCTTGGTGCTTCGACCTAATAGCTCTGGCCCTGGGCAGAACACGGGACTGGCGGCTGCGGCAGGGCTTGCTGCAGCTCAGCAGGCGCTGATGCGAGCTCAAGACCCTTCCACGCCGGGAACGACACCAGATGCTACAGCTGCGGAACCCAAGGAGAAACAGCAGCAAGCTCGTGTGGGTAGAGTGCAGCGATTTGCGGCATGGCTGGTCGAGAGCAATGTGGATATTGCATCCATGGTGGATGCTACACAGGAGATTATCTCCTTTTATGAGTGTTATGAGCATTACAACGATAAGCTCACTCGGGAACAGATCAACCGGTTTGTCAAGGCTCGAGGCCTAGACAAGTGATGCTGGTATTAGTGATGATGAGGAACGAGACATGAAGCATTAACGGTTTACGCATTGTATGTTATCATTAGCATGCCTTTTGGGCCGGAGCCTGGGCGTTATTTGATATGGTTTGGATGTCTGGAGTAGATACATATTGGATGCCTTTTGCATTGCAGTTGTAAGGCTGAATTGATGCCTTTGGGTTGTCGCAAGGTTGGCGCCACATCCACCGCCAAGATGTCATCTTTAAGTTGTCGGATTTAGTGAAGTCTCGAATCTGCGCAACTCAAACCAGCAAACTAACTTGGACGATAGCAGATTTTGACTCGATCCAAATAGGAGAAAACTTCAGAAAATTTTCAGAGGACCCTCTTGAATCTGCAACTAAGCCATCAATTGACTGATTTAACTGTATTCCAAAGGAGACTCCAGGTTTGAGCCGAGACAGAGCGAGGATACAACCTGCTAGAGACAACCAGAGGATAGCTCAGCGGGTCCTTCCGGGGCACTAAGCATAATACAAAGCCTCTGATTGCTCCCTTTACAAAGCCCAGCAGAGCCCGACAGCACCCAGGGCGGCTTCCTTGATAGCCACCCGGCGTTGACGGACGGGGCCTAGCTCCATTGAGGTGCTCTTCAGCTACCTCCAACGTCACAGCTCAGTCATCTCTTAAACTTCAACACCAGCTTTTTCTTCTCGACCTGTTTTTCAACGGCTCAGCCATGATATACCCATAACCCGATATAACTTCCCATCGCCGTACCTCGATCTTATCTCTGAATTCGACGACGATCTCGAGTTCCCGTCGCGCTGGGCTTCTTGCGCTGGTTGCGCCCGCCGACCCTGAACTGAAATCTTACCGGAACAAGATATGCCGCCATCGCAGCTAGAGCTATCGTCATGAGCGTATCCGACCTTGTTGAAGAAGTTGAGGAGGGATTGAGGGAATCGCAGAACTCCCGCGATGCTCGCGTCGAGGAGCTGTGGATGAGCCTCGAGCCCGACCGCACTGGCGAGCTCGACCTCAAAGGCTTGCGCAAGGGGCTTCGGAGGATTGATCATCGTAAGCGAGAGCCCGCGCTGGCTCACGACCGAGAACGATACTGATAAGCCATCGCAGCCATGAAGAATGCAGACGATATGCTCAAGCGTATCATGGAAGAGGTGGATAAGGATGGTGATGGAAAGATTCAATACCATGGTACGCACTTCTGTCTCTGGCTCTCAAGGCTCCCTGAGTTTCCGACATTGCCTCGGCACGATTCCAAAGCTTACTCTTGCTTCTTTACAACTTTTAGAGTTCCGAAAATTCGTCGAAAACGCCGAGCGCCAACTCTTTGCCCTTTTTAAATCAATTGACAAGGATGGAAATGGAAAGCTCGACAAAATTGAGCTTCAGACGGCTTTTAAAAATGCCGGCCTCACAGTACCGAACCGCCGCCTCACAGAGTTCTTTGACGATATGGATGGCAATAATGACGGATATGTCACTTTCGACGAATGGCGGTCAGTTTCCTCATTTCAATTCGTCTGGGCGCTCTTTTTCTCCCACTTTTCAATAATCCCACTGGACGTCAGCCGTCAGATGCTCAAAACTCATGACTGACCCTCAGTCATTTTGGCGGGGATAACCTCATAACGTCATGCGCCAAGAATGGGCTCTGTCTTCGGACTATGCACACAGCAACCATGCTTAGAGTTCAGATCTTAATCTGAGTGCTCTTTAAAAATTTGAGAAGCTCGCAGCTGATCACGAACTCAGAAACTTTCTTCTATTTATGCCGCCCCACGACCACGACTCTCAGCTTCATGCCGTTCTTGACTTTTACTACTCGGTGGTCAGCGTGACCCCAGAAGGAGATACTCTTGTGAGCGAGGAAACATTAGAGGGCTTAGGTACGGACGGCTTCCGCTCTCTTTTCATCACCCTTTTCGGCTCTCTTCTTAGAGTCGCCTTTCCTTTCGAGTACTCAAAGCCTATCCCCGATCGGACATCGACGTCCGTCCATGAATCCATCCCTTCATATCCGGATAAAACTTCAAAACCGAGCGATAAAATGGCCACGGTTTCATACTCCGACTATGATCAGACAGCTACCGAGACACCGCAGAAACAGGCCGAATCGCATACACAACACGTCGACGATGGCACCCATGGACATCACACTGGAGCTTCAACAACAGTGCACAAGAAGTTTAGACTAACACACTTTGTACCTGATCCAGGCTACTTTTTAGCAGGTGCCATCGCCGGCGGAGTGTCGCGTACGGCTACTGCACCTCTCGACCGGTTGAAGGTTTATCTGCTTGTAAACACGACCAGCCGTGCCGAGACGGCCGGTGCGGCGCTTAGGCAAGGACGACCCCTTGTCGCATTAAAGAATGCGGCACTGCCCTTTGGCGATGCTTTTCGAGATCTTGTTCGGTCAGGGGGTGTTAGAGGTCTCTTTGCAGGTAAGTCTGACAATCATAAGCACTGGGCTTAATTTGAGTTGGTATTAATGACAATAGGCAATGGTCTCAACGTCGTCAAGATTATGCCGGAAACTGCTATCAAATTCGGCTCATATGAAGCGGCAAAGCGTGCGCTCGCAAACTTCGAGGGTCACGGAGACCCCAAGAAGCTTAGTTCATGGTCGAAATTCGCATCTGGTGGTCTGGCAGGCATGATTGCACAGTATGTTAGTCAACTATTGAGCCAACTGTCTACTAACGAATGCGCAGGGCTTCGGTGTATCCTCTCGATACTCTCAAGTTCCGCCTACAATGTGAGACCGTCAAAGACGGCCTCCAGGGGGCCGCTCTGGTTCGCCAAACAGCTGTCAAGATGTACGCAGACGGTGGACTACGTGCGTGCTACCGAGGCCTGACCATGGGCCTCGTGGGGATGTTTCCTTACAGCGCTATCGACATGGGCACCTTTGAACTACTAAAAAAGAGCTATAAGTCCTACTACGCCCGCCGCGATAACATTCATGAAGACGATGTCAAGCTCGGAAACATCGCCACAGGAATCATCGGTGCCACATCTGGAGCTTTTGGAGCTAGTGTCGTCTATCCTTTGAACGTCGTACGAACACGACTTCAGACTCAAGGCACGGCTATGCATCCAGCGACATATACTGGTATCTGGGACGTGACAAAAAAGACGATCCAAAGAGAAGGATATCGTGGCCTGTACAAGGGTCTCACTCCAAATATGCTCAAGGTCGCGCCGGCCCTCAGCATTACTTGGGTGGTATACGAGAACTCGAAGAGAATTCTTGGCTTGAACTAGGGCTTGAACTAGGGCTTGACCTAACGACAAGATGAAAAGGATAAATACGCGAAACTACGGGGAATTTCTCTGTTACTCACACAATCAACATTTACTATACACACGCGCGCACGCAACTTTCACATCAACATTCAGGAAAGCGGGGGTCTTAGCGATTGGATGGCATTGCGTTACGATGGGGGAATCTTCCGGCGTTGAAAGGAGTGATATATCAGAAAATGAAGGTGATTGGCAGCCCCTGTCCGCGGATAGGGTGATGTTGCGGTCGATGCTACATGTTTTTTATTTGATAAGGTGCTGGAGTCGGTGGTTAGAATTGGATGAACATGTCTATTCAAGATAGAAGGTGTTATAAGGAGAGGCGAGACGAGGATCTCGCAATCAATACTTTTCCTTTGACGGAGGCTCTTATGGTTACCTAGATATAAACGGCGTATTCGAAATGTGTTGATGATCTTATTGACTACCTATGTAATTAAAGCATGTGTATACTTTGAGCTTCTATGCAGACGAGGAGGATTAGAAGATTTAGGTAGGTATCCTAACTTTGAAAAGTGACGTAAAACTTCCGTGAGTATCAGATGTTCAGTCAATGTTTATATCACTTGACACAGAAAGTATCGTCGTGATTGACATTTGACATCCAAGGGATCTGTGGGGCAGTCTTTTTCGGAGGCGGGGATGTGGGGCCGGTTCCAGCACAACGGAACCCTCAACTGTTAGGTATGTGACCATCAGAGCATCATAGAGAGGAATCATATCTTGTTTGTTAGAGCCTCCAATGTGAAGACTGAATATGATAGCACATATCAAGGTCTTATTTGATATGTAGATACCAGTTGGGGAGGGTTGCAAGGGGGGGATATGGAAACTAAATGGTTACGCGACATTCCCGTTATCAACCAGCCCTATCGTGTTGGCGCATGCACTAAGCTTGAACCTCACTCTTGCTTCTTTTCAAATAAGCCTGTTAATTATTTACGATAGCTCATCAAAGGTTGTCGTAAGCTGCATATGAATTTCGCGGCCTTGAGTCCACAGCTTACGCAACTGCGCAACCACCTGATGAATCCAACTCGCTCAGGAATCCAATCCAATGGCTAGGTAGCTAGACTGCGGGGTTGAGGCATTAGAGGACTTTTGTAGGGCGATAGAGGATTTGATCCTTGCAGGGCTAAGAGTGGCTGGAGACGACAAGATAGGAAGAGAGAAGAGGATGATGTCTGAAGAGCTGTGGTAGAGGGAGGAGAGATAAAATTGAGTTGTAGAGGCTACAGGACTGCCGTGGTGCGTTGAACCATGAACAATTCGTAGCTACTGATTGATGTATCAATGCAACTTTACCAACTTTGATTCAACAACAAGCCACATCAATTCATGGATTCGTTCGGTTAACACCTCAAATACAAACCTCCCAAAAGGGCAATAGCGTGATCGGCGAGCATTGTTAAACGACAAGAACATGCCATAGACGTAGGTACTAAAGTTGCAGGGACCAAAGGAATACGAAAGCAATTGTGCAAGCAATGTTTCCTCCCCTCTTTTCCTACGCCTCAGTTTTCATGCCTCTCTCGTCTTATCTTGCATAGAGTCATCTCAATCGGCTGGCAATAGACGGTGTCAGTACGCGTGGATTCCATTGTGAATAGTGCCGCGTACGCATTGCATTACACTTCACGGACCGTCTTGGACAACGGTGCCTGTCCAAGTACTCTATTCAGCCCTACACGCCCCCAGGTCCACAATCATACACCTATAGAAAATGCCTGCACCATACTCAGACAATCTCTACTGTGCCGACACGGATGATGAGAATGAGCATGATGCTCTCTCGCCAACAGATGGCTACTTCAACACGTCGTCTGCGTCGTCATCACCTCGCTCTCCCTACGTGCCGAATGTGCTCGTCGAGGACCCTACCCTACCGAGCCGTGATACCAAGATTCAAGAAGCAGAGCGGGAGAGACAATTGCTAAATAGTGGACGATCTACCGATACCAGAGATGAGCCTGGCAATAGCAGTCAAGTCGACGCAAGTGGCGCTCCCAATTCGATAGCACCGACGCCCTATTCGCAACAAGCGTCTTACTTTGCTCATCCTGTTGATGCACCACCTGCTTATTCCCCTTCACCAACATCACCTACCACAGCGAGTAACTATCAGACGTTTACTTCAACAGCTACCATGGGCCGACCTGAGGAATCTCAGCCTTTGTTCATCCGTGCTCCAGAGTCTATGAGCAACCCGCCTAACCCAAATCGACAATCCTCACGTTGGCAGAACTTCAAAAATTTTATAGCAAATCTTTGGAAGAAGATCAAGACGATTATTACCTCGTTTGTTATACTTTCTGTCGTGTTTGTCGTTTTCAGCAGCTTTACCCTCTGGCCAGACCACGGCGAGGTTGGTCTTCCCATTCTCTATCAGATTATATCCAATATTTACTAACATCCTGATAGTATCATGATCCCATCGAGGACATGGATCCTGTTGCGCCTCCGTCCCAGCACCGTGATGATTTTACCTGGAATCCTTCTGGAATATGTCTCGACAAACCTCATCGCTTCGTCAAACACATCGACGCAGTCGACATTCGACCCTCACACAACCTGACCATTGTACAGACCGTGAAGAAGAACAATAACTACAGAGGCCAGTCAACTCACATCTCTGGAGAGATAGTTCTTCGCCATATGGACGATACGTCGTCTCCTACTTTCGATGTAGAGGTCATCTCCAATAACGATAAGCTCTCTGTTGATGTAGAGTATGACAGGGTGACGCAGCGCATCGAGGTGATCGTGCCTCAGAAGATCAGCTGGGGCTCTTCTGACATGGCTCCCTGTATTCAGATCCGCGCTACACTCTGGGCACCCCGCCACTCTGTTCTCAACGGCCTCGACATCGATTCACAGCAGCTTGACGTCAAGATCGATCAGGGGTTTGTCTTGGGGGCTTGGGAGGGCATCACTATTCGCACTGCTAGTGGAGATATAAAGACCCCTAGTCTCAGCCCCAACACAAACAACAGATATGTTGCGCCATACACACTCTCTTCTCGCCAGATTCGCATTCGCACAGCCAGTGGCGACGTCAAGGGATGGTATCCCCTCTATGACCTGCTCGATATTGAAACAGTCTCAGGCGACATCTCCGCCAACATTGGACCAAAGCCAGTTAATCCCAACAACGTCAAGCCCGCCACATTCCGCGTTCACTCTGCTTCTGGAAAGATTGAGGTCCAAGAACCCATCGCTAGAGCTCAGCACGCTCCCCGTCCAGAACGTGAGTTTCCACTGCGAGACTACACGGTGGATTTTCTTACGGCTTCGGGAGATATCGTGGCTGACGTTGCGATCAGCTCGTATGCTTTCTTTGGCTCGCAGTCTGGCGATCTGAAGGTTCATGTTTGGCCGGTGCTGGACTCCACCACTGCGGAGAACAATGAGAAGCCATCTCTTGGAACGGACACGAAAAGTGGTACTACGCAAGTTACAGTTCTCGAGCCCCTATGGAAGAAACTTGCTATCATCGGAAGAGCTATTCCTCCAGCGAAGCCTGATGCTCCAAATGATGACCGTGGTGCATATAGCAGCAAATCTAGAGAGTCCGAAACCTCTGAGCTCGGCTTCACTCATCAACCCGCCCTATCAGTTCTGTCTTCCACGCACAAGTCTGTTAGCGGAAGTGTCAAGCTCTTCTATCCCGCATCTTGGGAAGGTTCTCTTTTTGCGCAGAGCATCTCGGGCACGCAGAAATTTGAGGGTAAAGATCTGCGTCTCACGCACGAGGGAAGCTCGTTTATAAAGGTCATCAACGGGCAAAAGGGCAATGGTCACTCTTCGCTCGAAGTCAATACCGTATCTGGCGACCAGTATGCTTTGATTGGGGAGAAGGACATTTGATTAGGATATCAGAAGCAACATGGGTTATGGCGTTTGGAGTGAATAGGTCATTAACTGGTTGAAGGACATCATTCGTTCAGATTAGGATACCAGACCGCAGCAGTACAAACAGGTCGCAGCAAGCGCGAGATTAAGCAATCAAGAATGATCAACTGGGTACGGGAGTTCAACTCCATACATTCTTTAAACTATCTCCAGTCCATCCAATCCAGAGTTACTTGTTACCGTCTATATCAGAGTATATCCCAATTCAATCTGAACCACAAATAGTCATTCAAACCATGAGGTTATATAAGATAAACACGAAGAACTTCAACACTATGTCCAAATATGGGGTATCAGCAAAAAGAAAAGAATCCAAAAAGTAAAACATCAGGTCATAAACATCGTTGCATCGCGTCAAAGCATCCACCAATTTTGGTCCAATGCGAGTTGATAACACAAATCAGTTGGCGACGAGCCCTACCGTCGCCTGATCCTCCATAACCCAAGGCAGGTCTCGGTTCCCGACGGTAATGCAGGTGAGATAAGTGATGCTGTCGGGTGTGCGTGTGGTACCGCCCATATCAAGCTCAAGATTACTGCCCATGAGGGGTCGTACGACCTCTCGGGCCATTGACTTCAGCTCGTCGAGACGCTTCTCGAATCTTTTGAGGTTGTCCCGGCTGTAGAGCTCCGGGGTGAGCTTGAGGAAGCGCTTGCAGTCGTCGTGGTCGAGGAAGGATGCGGGATTATTGGAGCCGAGTTGACGATATGCACGACCGACAGAATTCAACGGCGGGGAGACCGGGGGTAATGCGGCGACGCTGCGGCTGCCGTCGCGAGACGAGGTTGTCCTGCGACGCTGATCGGGAGGCGGCTGCGGAGAGGTGTTGTCGGCCAGCCATTGGCGGAAGAGGCTGATGGACAACCAGTCGAGATAGTTATTGCTTGGGCCGACACGTTCACCACGGCTGTTAGTGAGCCCAAGACGGAAGAGGCGGCCTTCGATGCGACCGACAGTATCTTCGAGCTCATCAACCTTGTCCTCGATGATGTCGAGAACGATATCGGGCAGCGCTGCACGAAGACTGCGTTCTCCAGCAGGCCACTGCCCAACGACGTGAATTAAGGCTTCCTGGAAGATGACCCGGCTGCGAGCCAAGAACCCAAGGCGCAGATATGAGATGGGGTATTTGGCGATTTGCTTCCAGAGCCGTGACTGGAACTGCAGCATGTGGTGATCAACTCGAGGTCCCACCACAGCAAGGGCGTCATACTGGTCGGCGAGGTTGAGCAGGCTCTTGCATTGGACATAGGCGTCTGCGACATTGACACCATCGAGAACGGGCGGGTAATTGTAAAAGATCCGAAAGAGGTTGTCATAGTCGCGCAAGAGATCCTCATCGGCCTGCGACAGATTTGGGGCTTGAGGTTCGTGGTTGCGGTTGTGATTGGAGGACAGGCTGAGATTGGCGACAGAGCGAAAGAATCCGCTGGAAGCTGACGAGTTGGATAGTGAACGCGAGTGCGAGTGCGCCTGCTTGGAGCGACTATGAGAGCGTGAGTCTCTGGAGCTGACGGTAAGCGGTGCTGATGCAGGACCAAAGAGGGATTGTGTATTATCTCGCGACGACTCGTCTCGTTGAACCAGCATAGGAACACCGTTGGGTCCAGATCCTGGATCTAGTTCATATCGCCATCTCTTCCTGGGCGGATGAATGCTGCTCCTTTGCGACACCTCACTCCCATTGATGTTTTCCGGTTCGCCATCCTCACCAATGCGGGAGAGCTCGTTGCCAGCGGGTAATGCGCGGGCGCGAGACCACTGATTCGACGTGTTCGCTTCAAAGAAACCGCTCGAGCGCGTAAGAGTATGGCGATGCAGTAGATAACGGTTCTGCACTGGAGGAGCGTCGGGGGGCGTATTGCGCGCGCGAACTATGATTTCGACATCGCCGCTACTGAAGACTGGAAAGTCATTTTGAAAAGCGTGAGAAGTAACGCCAGTATGAGAGCGATTGTATCGCTTTGATCGGGAGTGCGATTGAGATTGGCGAGAGACGACGGAGGAGGGACCGCGACGGGAGACTGACGAAGCGGTTGGAGGCTCCAGTGTGGACACCATGAGGGCTTTTTGGATGGAATTATAGAGTGAGGATACTGAGCCGCAGAGGGACGAGGGTTGAAGGAGGCGTCTGTGGCGGAGTGAAGATGAAAGAGCTAGCAACGAGGCTGGGGATAGATCTAAGGTTGAAAGTGAATCACATGAGGGGGATGTTTTGGTTTGATTCGTTTGATAAGATAGACAATGTTGGCGGGGAGGTAGGCACTGAGACAAGAAAAAGACGCGACAGACGATATACAAGAGAGAGTTTTGAGACTAACAAAACAAATATTGAACAAAAACAAACAGGACGTGACTTGGAGCTAAGGTAAGGTAAGGTATCAGGTATAGTATACTGAGGGAGGGTCACAGTTACAGTGCAGGACCTGTGATGGTGGCACGAGGACAACAAAAAAACGCTGCAGATGAGCATCTTCCAAAACATGCATTTTTGTCTGATCCACTCCAAGGCTGTTTCGCTAAGCCCTTTTGTGCCTTGGAGGCGAATCACCAAGACATTAACAGGGGTTGATGGGGGTCTTTCAATTACGCGCATACAGTCCAGTTACTAGCGAGTTCTTTGTTGGGCACTTGACGACCACTAACAGTTGAACTTACTCTAACATTAACTAGTTGTTGTTTGATACTATGGTTACAGAAAAGGTTGTTGATGAGTTATGACGATTGTTTGTTACCAAAAGGTAATTGTCGCGACTAGTGACTTTTGGCTCCCGGGCTAGAACCGCCAACGGTTGCTCTGAGACGGCTTCCAGGAAGCTGGGAAGCCACTGGCGATCGCTGCATTGATACGAATTGTCTAATTAGCTTAGGTGCTTGGCAAAGACAAAGTTTCAATTTTCAAAAACCCTAATTACATGTTCTAATTCTGAGCTGGTAGCCCTTGAGGTATTAGACCACTTTCTTAACGCTTGGACTTGAGCGTTATTTTGCCAGTTCTTGACATGTCCAAGCTGTACAATCGCTTCCAACACTCATTACCAGGTATTGACCCCGTTATTTCGGCCCCGCCCCCTCGGCCGGAATTCGCATCGGACCCGCTCAAGCTTGAATCCCAACATCACCACTTTTCACTTCGACGCAACATCCTTATGCCAATTGCGCTTCAGGATCTTGCTGGAAATATAATGGAATGACTACAGCAGCTCGTGTCTTCCATCATACCCCTCGGCCAATCTCCCTCTTAGAGTTCAAGGATGCTGTCGAAGCTGTATGTCGTCCGCGGTTCCCTACCGCCCGCTCGGCTAAGCCGCAGCGCATAGGTATGTTATCTCGAGACTTTGGATTTTATCTTGTGTAATTTACTGACTCTATCTGCTAGTCCTGGCCATCAGTGGAGGCGTCGACTCAATGGCCCTTGCATTCCTCATGTCCAGACTCGTACAGACGTTTCGTGGCGTCAAGATAGCCGACAATCCCGCCTACGGCGTCGCGGCCATCGTTGTCGACCACAACTTACGTGACGGGAGTAGCGAAGAAGCTGCACAGGTAGCTAAGCAATTAAGGAAGCTTGACATGAAATCCACTGTTTTGTCTCTTGCTTGGAGGGAAGAGAAACGCTTGGGTCTTGATCCTCGTCAGCTGTCCAACGTCGAGGGCCTCGCCCGAACCTACCGATACCGCGCTCTTGGCAACCAGTGTAACTTTATGGGCGCTACGAGTCTCTTCTTTGCGCACCATCGAGACGATCAATACGAGACGATACTCATGAGAATGATCGGTGGACATGGATATCGAGGCTTACAGGGGATAAGGGAGGCCAATTCGATTCCTGAGTGCTATGATATGCATGGTGTTTACAAGAGCGGCTTGCTTGATGACCAGCTCAAACAAGAACCATCGCTCAGTTTTCGACCGCCTAGCCGCGAGTTGAGGCGTCTGAGGTCCAGAATCCGGGACGAGTTGATCACCGAAATAGAACCCGATTTAACGCATTTGCGCCAGGAACTCGTCGAATCATACCCAGGATCGTCCGACTTTTTAGATCAGCCTGACATTCCCTACCTCAAGCCTTTGGATATTGAAGATGGTGGCGTTATGATATACCGACCTCTCCTTGAATTCGACAAAGACAGACTCATCGCTACTTGTGAGGCGAATAAGATCCCCTGGGTAGAAGACGAGACAAACAAGGATCCTACCTTGACGACGCGGAATGCCATCAGGTATCTAGTTCGGAACCATGAAATGCCGAGAGCCTTGCAAAAGCCTGCCATATTAGGTCTCGCCAGGAGGTTCAAACACAGAACAGAACTCGAAGAAGCAGAAGCAAGCCGTTACCTTATTCGGGAAGCTATCATCAAAGATTTCGATCCAAATGCAGGAACCTTAACGATCCAATTCCCGAGGCCGCGACCTTTCAACAAGCGGCTCAAGAGGCGTTCATTGAACCCTTACAATGAATTGCGTAGGGAGCATCGGAAACTCATTATGGCTATCGCAGTCCGAAAGCTGATTGACTTTGTCACGCCTGAGAATCATCTGCCCCCTCTTGCAAACCTCGAAAATGTCGTCAATCGTCTTATTCCAGACCTTACTCCCAAGGCAAACAATCCCCCAAAGGCATTCTCCCTAGCATCTGTGCTTTTCGACCCCATCGTGAACGGAATGTCGATCAAGTGGTTCCTCTCAAGAGCACCCTACACATCCAAACAGCCTCTCCCCACAGTAAAGATTCACGGAGCTCAAGATAATCGACTTCGCTCTTCTAAAGAAATAATAGATGAGATAGCTGAAGCTAACCCCTCATCCAGTCATTCAGGCTGGAGAAGAGCCAAGATGTTTGACGGCCGTTTCTGGGTACGCATCGGATATAACAAGTCGCCCATGTGGCAACTAAATCCTTATCGTGCAGAGCACGCCAAAGCATTCCGCACGGCACTACCTCCGCTGCGAAGGGCCCGGCTAGAGGAGCTACTCAAACACTATGCTCCGGGGAAAGTTCGATACTCGCTCCCTGGTCTCTACGGCGTGGAGCGTGTGAGAGATCCGTACTCGCAGCATGTCACTACAACACTGACACTGCTCGCGCTTCCGACCTTGGGAATTCACGTACCCGGTCTGGAGCGATGGGTCAAATACGATGTGCGATACAAGAATGTCGATGTCACACTACTAGGACATAAACCGAGAGAGGAGAGGAGAAAGAAGTTCTTGCTTCATCGGCCGCTGTTTGGGCCGGCGCATAAACAAAAGCTGCGCTGTATGGGCAAGTATGGGCCGTAATGATGAGTTATTTGTATACCATTCTGTCATTGATATATGCGCGAGTTGACCTTTGGGCTGTTGCAGGGGTACTGAACTGATCCCCGATTAGGTATCTCCTGAGATGAACATGATAAAATTTGGAATTTACACATCTCAAGATATCATCATAAGACACTTGAAAACCTCTTCTATATCTATATTGTAAAGACATTAAAATTTCCCCTCTTCTAATAGATGTAGCTATTTCCCTGTGGTCTTTTACCATCTTCATGTTGGGTTAGGTATTGCTCATGGTAGCTGCATTTTATTGCCAACAATGAATGCCGGCGAGGAGCTACTTCGACATCGACGAGACGAAAGAGAAGAACCAGAAACAAATTTGGAGCTTTGTTGAGAATTTAATACCAATAGTAAACCCAAATTGGCTTGTTTGTTTCAAGAGTAGACTATGATGAAAAACAGGATTCCTGAGTTCGTCAAGCATGCCTCGCTCAGAGAACCTACTTTCGTCTCAGGATAATACTGTCCCAATCCTGTACCTCGGGATGGCCTCAAAAGCGACACCAATGCTAAAATTTTCATATTTTCTTGAGAAAGTGACCCTTTTCGCTTGGATTGTATATGATGACTGCCCGACTTTGCCGCACTCACGACTTATACCGCTGCCCAAGCATAGTCTCATTACCCGATAGGAACCTGACACGAAGAATTTCAGAACAAGATCTATCATGATATAGTTAGACTTTAATGAACTGTTTTTATCGATATTGGACTCAGCGAATATCACGTACTCCAAAACTGGTACATATCTTCCGCGTCAGCCTAGATCGGTGATGACTCCATGTCCATCATGCTGATGAGATAGTCCAATCACGGTCTCGAAGGGCACTGCCACAATCATTGGCGCCTAGTCGATGCCTGTTTCTTGTGAAACTTTTATTCATATCTGGTTTCATCTCAATCATAAGAGTAGGGGATGGTGCAACTTTCTCTCTATCTTAATGATATCCATCTGCTTCGTACAACAACCACTCGTTCAAACTGGATGCGAGACAGAAAATTCGCCAATAGCCGAGGACAAGACTTGTTACAAGAAAAATTTAAAATCACAAGTGTTTCTATCCTTCTCGAGGTGTGCTTCTCCCATTCCGCTCCAGATTGCTAATGTTCTTAGATGTTCTTTCTGGCGGAATCAGTTGCGAACGAAATCCCCTATATAACGCCACGAACCGATAAACGAGGAAGCGCGCAAAAACACATGTCGTCGTCAAGTTTGAATTCATCTTCCAGGCTGTTGTGCCAAAAGACGGTTGCAAAGCATATTGAAAGGGCTTTGGTATGAGCGTAAAGGAGATGTTCGGTGGCAGAAGTCTGCGTTGCATCGTTATATCATCCAGAGAACCAAAGCCCGGAAGAATTCTTTGGGGGAACTGTCAAGTGATGGCATGATTCCTCAAGTATGATATTTCTGTGATGCGCGCTTCCGGCCCGACCTCCGATGTTGTGACCGGCTGGTCTCAACTTGCACCGGCGTTTGATACTCGGGTCTCCAGCCGGCAGGATACAGATTCGGAATCTGAGGGACCTCGTGGTACTCTGTGGCGGCCTGAAACATCTCCTCGCGGACCAAGCCGTGAGCACGTAGATGTTTGAGAAGGAAGAAATCTGGGCGCATATCCTCCCATGACCAGCCGTTTCGGAAATGGTTTGCAATATGATGCATCCGCTTTCGATAGCAGGCCTCTGCATCAGCTTGGCTGTGTGAGGCTGCTCTGAATTGTTCATGGTCACAGAACCAGCAGACGCATACCCGGGGGAAGATGTTACCAAGATGGTAGTTTGCAATATGAGCAATCCAGCCGGCTTCGTCGTCCCAGTCAAAGACGGCATTGCATGATTCAAAACCTATGAACTCGCAGACAAGGGGAGAGGCAACGGCAAGTTGCTGTGGTTGACGAGAGGCAGAGGCAACAGAAGATACTTGGACAGTTGGTCTGTCAAAGCAAGAAGACATATATGTTGAACTGCTGTTGGTTGTCATATTGATGCTACCCACGTGGGTAGAATGGCCTCCTTCTGAGAACATCAGGCTTGGGGCATAATAGGTCGGGGTTACGGGGAAAGCATCTCGTGTAAGTCGTGACCCTCTCCTGGCGTTGTGTTCACTTATGAAACCGTTTATCTCGTTGACAAGGTCGGGCATTTTGGGCAAGAGGACAGGGACGAGAGTGAAGCTGGGGGAGCGAGATGTATTGTGTCGAAGGGAAGCAACAGTAAAGTCACAATGAATGAAGTTGTGACTGAAGCTGATGAGTGAAGGGTGATGAGGCAGATACAAGGCTAACAAGGACAAATGTAGGGAGACGAATACAAATATCAACAAGGGTTTGAGGTGGTGGCTTTGAAATCTCAAATATGTCGACCAAGGAAGGAAGAGCAGCGTTTACTATGAGGTGATGGGTAAAGCTACACAAAAAGAACAAGGAGAAGGGAAAGTTAACCTTCTTATCCCCATACCAATCAGTCCCAGCTCGAGCGTCAGCACCAACACCCAATTCAACGATGGAGCTCTCTGCCTAGAAGCTTTATCTCAATCGCGTTTCTACGAAGCTTCCTATTCGTCCTCGGACCTTAAACAGTTGCTTGCATCGTGTTGAACGATTGCACACCCAACTTACAGGCAATGCAGTGCAGTGATAGATATGGGGTCCAAGCTGCAGGGTTTAGACAGCGAGGAATCGTCACTTGTTGAAGGGTCACCCTTGGAGCATGCATCAATGACCCTTGGTTCGGACGAAGCCGAAGATGGTCGGCGTTGTTGGAACCAATTGGGACTGACAAGGGTGTCTTAGATACCACGACGTGTGCACCATTGATGGATGTACTGTGTAGTACCAGCTCACGGGGCAGATGTGGGATCTATTTCATATTGCTCCAGTGCT
The DNA here is from genome assembly GCA_021655885.1 of Fusarium abutilonis. Classification (NCBI taxonomy): domain Eukaryota; kingdom Fungi; phylum Ascomycota; class Sordariomycetes; order Hypocreales; family Nectriaceae; genus Fusarium; species Fusarium abutilonis. Next base: position 117,759 of record JAJJWN010000222.1, on the reverse strand, counting down.
CAGTCTCCCCAAGACATTACAGTATCGAATATTCAGATCCCAATGCCCGGCTAGAAATGAAGAGATCGCGGAAAAGGACGGAATGAGAAAGTTGTCGTACGGATGAGGGGTCATTGATCAAATGTGCTGTTGTTGCCCGGGCTGGAGCAGGCCAGGCGGGGGATACAAAGACCCCCATAACTTGAGGCTCAAAAGAGGTAAATGGGTGTTAATAGACATCCTGTACTATGATGGCTTGAGAGATTGGTGAGCAAGATCCTGGTCCTTCAAACTACTCGTCTGACCCTCGGCAGAGTTTCGACCAACCTCGTCATTCAAACGTATATTAGGATTTGAAGAATCGGTATCCGATACCAGAAACAAAGAGCTGTCTATGTCTTGAATTCTTTCTCATACCACTGTCCCCAAAATACATAGCGGCGGCATGCAAGACAATACCCGCGTTATCACTCCTCAAAAGCAAGCAAGGTTTCAGATATGAGTCAATTCATCCATGTTATTCTGCAGCATGACCCGCCCGCTTGCTATATCTCGCATCTACCTCCGAGGCTCTCGTTTGCCAAGCAGGCTGCCATTGTTACTTAGTACATCACATCATGGCTCTAACCCCACGAGTTCGACAATGGGGCTATATTAACCGTAAATTTATGCATGTAATATGAAATCATGAGTTGGCATGCACCATCCAAGCGACATCAGCCCTACAACAAGGAACGGGCCGGATAGGGCAAGCAATGCGGTAAGAGCCTATACAGATACTAGAGGAGTTAAGGCTTATTCAATATAGAGCAAGACTACCTATTTATTAGCGGGCATAAATCATCACGAACTGAAACAAGTCAATCAAACTTGGTGTAGATTTGTCTGAGTATCGTGATTCATTATACATTCGGCATCCTAGACCTAGCTAGGCCCAGGACTCCCCAACATCTGTTCTGGATGTCAATATGAGTGCTATATATGGTTCCATCTTTGAAACCCAATTCTACAACCAAATAGTAGAATGCGATATGTAAGTGAAGCTCAACTGGGGTATAAATATGTATCCAATGCCTCCGCTATAGCAAAGCAACCTGTCTTTCGTCGCTTCGTCAGCATAGCTAAGGCGTGCAAAGCGCTCTACCTCGAGCTCGTGAGCTTACTCTGGGCTGCACAGCACCCTCGCCTTTACAATGACATTCCGATATTGCAAATGTCCACCGTTCTCATCTCCATGCTTAATCACCCCAGGGAAGGCCACACAGCAAATCTCCCTCCCGGCCAACGACTCCTCATCCTCACCACCCAGATCCTCCATCGTCTCAGACTCAAACACGACTCTCTGATGCGGTAACACTGTGGGCATGTGTACGCGCAAAACAGCTTTTTGGACAGCGACGAGACGTGCAAGCTCAATAGAGTTGTTGACAAGAACGCGCAATCCGCTGTCGCGTGCCTCAGAAGGTGATGTACCGCAGAGGGTGTCGAGAAGACGGGTTATCCGTGTTAAGATGGCTTCAGTGACAGATAAGGTTGAGTCTTCAAGAGTGGAGGCGTCTCGGCGAAGGAGTGCAAGGGTAGAGGATCGCCATTGATTTATGGCTTCATCAGAGTCGGCTAAGAAAGTTAGCAAATGGCTCTAGATGGCCAAGAGGTACAAACCATATGAGGAGATGAGCTTTTCCAACTGCCGAAACTGCTGTGTTTGCTCCTCTGAGAGACCAACAAAGTAGGCATCAAAGACCATTTCGACTAATATTCTTGATACAAGCGATTGTAAGAGGTATACTTTGTGTGTTGAGGTAAGCTCCTCATACATGGGCACAAGCTCGCTGACCTCGGCCAACGTTGCCTCGTCAAGATTCTCCAGATCTACTATGTGTTAGCCAACCAATTTTTCAACCTTGAATCAGAGATTACTCACTTATTTTGGCCTTTCGAAAGTTGACAATAACCCAGTTTTGTAGGCCATTGCCCAGTCGTGCCATGCCATCACCAAAAACCTCGTCGCACTCTTGACCGTCCGTTCTCGTGCTATTACTCACCCACTCTTTCAATCCACGGACTTGTCCTCTCAATCCCCGAATCTCCTCGTCTCGCTCCTTGAGCTCCCGCCGGAGAACCTCCCAGCCTTCTCGGAGCTCTTCACGCTCACCTTCCCGCACTTCAACCTCGGCGCGCAGCAGTCGTAGCTCGGTATCGGTTCGCAGGTATTGTTGGTTCAGCGCACTATGCTTGGCCTGCCAAAACGTAGCCGTCTCACTCTCGTTCTGGCTAAGCTTATCGAGTTCGCGGTGGAACTCGCGCTCCATGATACCCATCTCCTTCCCCAGGTATGCAATCCTATCGTCTTTCTCTTTCAGAGCAGCTTCGAGCTCGCGCTCCCTTTCCTTCTTCTCGCGCTTTTCTCTCCTTTCCTTGCGGTCCTTGTCACGATCCTTGTCCTTCGCGCCGCTGCTCCCTGTAACTGCGTTATCCTTCTCCTTGAGCGGGGCACCGCCGCTGGTCTCATGGGTTTCTTCGGGGCTTGTGGCAGCGGTGCTTGCTGCCATTGCAGCTCGGGGCGGCATGGCGGGCATGCTATTTCGGTTTGTATTCGAGGGGCCGGTGCGTAAAGTATGGGCAGACGAGTTGCCGGGTGCTGGACGGCGCTTTTCAGAAGTGTTCATGGTTGTAACGAGGCGGAGCTGTAAGATCTAACGTTGGATAGGCTCGTGGCCGTCAAGTCGTTGTCGTGGCGGGGTCCGAGGCCAGGCGATGCTGGTTCCGCATAGTTGCTGGCATCAAGTGCGGTGAAGGATAAGACGATGTTCTGATTGTTAATAGAAGTTGAGTTATGGTATAAGGCTGGTCGCGGTGATGACGTTGGTTCTTGAATCGGTGCCTGGGGTGAGATTCTAGGCGGCCGCCCACTGAAGGGTCCACCGGTTCCGGCGAATTTACAGCGACCTGTGTCTGACACCCAAACCGTTCTGACAGAATAGCAGCGTGTATCATACAACCTTGTTAAAGAATTTTTATTCAAAGACACCAATTCGATAGATGAATGAGTATACCAGAATACACTCCATGCTATCAGATAGTTCTTTTTAATCTCCCCCATTAGTTACCTAGTCAGAGTTGATGGCCGTCGAGGCTCAGCCTCCATCTTGGAGCCAGATTATTAGAAATCCACCAATATCAAAGGATAGGATATATATGTCTACCTAGTCTATCATCACTCGGCTCCTTTGCAGTTGATCAGTCACTTCCAATGCTGTTTTTCTACTTATCAAGACTCTGCATGTGACCTGAAACGCAAGCCATCCCCAGGCTTCATCTTTTATTGAGTTCACAAGAGTCTCGGAATACGTCCGCCTCCAATATCAAAACTCAACCTCAGCCTCAACTTCATACGCCTCATCATCCGTCCCCTCAATCTTCTTGGCGCCCATCCAACAAAGCGCAACCCTTTCAAGCAACATATCCTCAAGCCAGACGTGGTTATCGTAAAGATTGATAATATCCCGCGCATCAAGTGTGAGCTTCTCTCGTTTCTTGCCTCGCCCACCTTTAACATAAATGGTGTTAACCACTGTTGCGTGCAGCAACAGTGGACGGTCCTCCTTGGCCATGAGCCCAGCTTCTTGAAACGTAGCCCGTATCTGCTCGCAGAACTTGTAGAGGATACCATCCGTATCAACAGGCGGAGCATACAGAATCGAAGTCTTTGCGGGTGTTTGCGTAGCATGCAAGCCCTTGAGCGTAATCGAGAGCCGTTCTTCACTGGACGATGCACTCTTGACCCTCGAAAAAATATCTCTTAGCTTCAGACTCTTCAACAACTCTGCAGCCTGCTCTATATTCTCATCTTTGAGGCTCATGACACCAAGGGTCAGATGCATTGTGCCAAGCGGACGCACAGCGTCTGGCGGAACACCAAAGTTGGCGGGATTCGTGACTTCTGTCCGAAAAGCAGCCAAGCTTCTTGCGAGCTGCGGCCCGGCCAGGGGAATGCACACGAAATGTGTTGGGGCCGGTCTGACTGGCTTGGGTGGCATATTTGGTTTGTTGAATCCTTTATGCGGGAAATTATTTTGATTCAGCAATACAGTCACTCAGTCCATGAGACTACCTAGATGATGATACTCTGTAGCTGCCAATAGAAGTATGCTTGCGACTAGTTTTTGGTATCAAGTGCTCTAACTAACTCGTCAGGTTAGCAAGCGAATCCGCATGGTTTGTGTTCCACTCCACTGATTGAGAAGATGAATACAAAGGTGTAACCTACCCTGCCACGCGGTAAAGGATGTGGAACATTTGCGAGTAATGTATCTGACGTTTGATACCTAGGTAGGTATGTATCACTTTGATTGATGATGTCAGGGGTTCGTATTTGAGAAGTAATTATTGATCGTTGGTAAGCAATAAATTACCCCACCAATGTGAGTTGAACGTTAAAATACATCTGATCAACACTTCTAATCAACATAGAACAACATCAGGCCACAACATTAATCTCTAGCCAAAGATATAATAAAGAGCCAGTGTGTTATAACCGTTCTTCAGCAAGTTCAGGGCAAACTTGTCAAGTCTATGTACGGCTATGCCTGCTCGTAATGATGGATCTCAAATAGGCTGTTCAATTCAAAGAGGGGTGAAACGGCATGTCGTTTCGCACTACCTCGTAACGCCTCTTAACATGATTGACCTAACGGGTCGTCCTCTAAGCCTCAAGCCTTTTATGACCTGGGGTATCTGCTTTGATGAACCCGACATTTCCATCTCTGAATGTCCCAAGACAACAAGGTATTCGTCGTACCGAACATGTTCCGTTTCGAGGGCACGCGACAAGCTCTCGAATAAGATGCTACGCCGTATGGCAGACTCGCCCTGATCCAAATATGTAAGCGCAAGTCGTCTCGTTTCGAAGCATTATGTGAATGGCGTAGCTGCATTAATCGTTCTTCTCGACTCCGAGTCCTTTGTAATACTTCTTGAGAGCTGTTTCGACTTCGGCGTAGTCTGTTTTGACCAATTCAAAGGCCTCTCTGACGCGCTGTAGGCAAACTTCCTCGTCGTTTTCGGGAGATCCATCCAAGTTTTCCATCTTGCCATATCGTTGAATCTTTTCGCACCCATCCCTGACTTTAACGAGCCCTAGCGTTGCCGATGAACCCTTGAGGAAGTGGCCAAGAGACGACAATGATGGGAGATCGGCATCTTCCCTAGATAATGCAGCCGCGAGGCCAATCGTTAGCTATCGTTCTTAAGTAAATCGCCGCATTTGTCGTTGACGGTTAAGCCAAAGGTAACTGGTGGTAGAGCTCACAGTGACTGCTCAATCTTGTCAAATGTCTCTTCCGCCTGATCAAAGAAGCCGAAAACAATCGAAGAGCTGAACTCGTGATCACCTTCGTCATCCATTTCGAGAATTTGCTCAAACGTGGTCATATCCATACTATCACCAAAGAGGACCTCGAGGTCATCATCACCCTGGGGTTGGGTGTTGTTAGTGACCATACTCGGACAGATTCGCAGTCAGTATCAAGCACACCTTGTTCTCAGCTGGCGACATTTTGACTGTGATACTTGTCTATGCTTCTATAATGGACGTGATAAATATCTCTAAAGAGAGGTGATCCTGGCAGTTCCGGCGCGGGGCCGACGGAAGTCAACAACGGTCGGAGGGTAGAAGAAACCTAAGCTCGGGGTCAGAGACTGGGTCGATGAAAGCAAAAAGAATCGCAAATGAACAAGAGATCAAAGCTAGCCAGTTGAAAAAAAGGAGGAATTTGAAAGTTAGAGGTGCTGAGCAGGAACTGTGCGCGAGGCTTAACTGGATAGGAAGGGAACATCTGAGTGGCTGGCAAGAGGTTTCAGAGCAGCGAAGCCATGGCGTCTCAGTGACGACGCTTGTAGAAGTAAGGTAGCCGTTGGACTATTCCAAGGGGTTTGTACCTGAGGTATTTCTAGATGGAGGATAGGGCCTTTGAGTTGTACAGCTGCTATCGTGAGGTTCGTGTGAGGAGCAGAGAAGAGGCTGAGAGATATGGCTTGCAGGCGGTTGAGAAGTGTGTGATGTCGGCTGCTGGTATGTGGGCAGTCAAATCATGAGTGAGGGGCTAGAAATCATTGAGATCCATATCCATATCCTTGGACGAGCCACTGTGAGTGGGGTTGAGCCGCCTTAGCTTAGCTGATGCAGGGCGTCCGTGACCATAGTCTACCATGAGTGGATGAGATGCGTTGGATGGTGTTTAGTGCGGAAAAAGCACGAAAATTTAGGCGACGGAATGGCATCAAGAGACCAAAATAAACCAGAGACATGCCAGGGGAAACAAGGACGATGGCGTGAGAGACCATGAGAAACAGATGAAGGGGATATAGGAAAGACTAAATATGCATATTCTGCATATCCTGGTAGGGAGAGAAGAGATATGTTTCTTACCTCGAGAAAAGTGGATTGCTTTCGACAGTGGGGGAGATTCGAGTATAGATACCCACGTCGTAGATACTGAATACAAAGGTTTATTTAGCGTAGAAGAATGTTTTCTCCTTCTTCAACTCAAGCTTTTGCCCTTGGTGCGTTTACTGGGCCCTTGTGTGTGCTGTTGTCGACTCAACGCAGGCGTCGTGGTTGTGAGTGAGTGTCCTGTCAAGTTGAGGTGCTCCACGGGAGATCCCGATGCGGGTTGCTTTGGTACGACTGACGAAAGTGGCTGAAGATAGCGTCAGAGGCACATAAAAGGTACCTACGCAGTGCAAGATAGAAAAGGTTGCCGGTGGGTTGAGCGCGTAGAAATAGAGATGCAGATAGATAAAAATATTGAGGCACACATACAAGGGAGAGGAGAGAGAAAAAGATAAACTCCCAGGGGGCTAGCGACCTGTATTCAATTATTCCCAAGACGTAAACACCCCAGTCCAAGTCTGGAGGGGCCCTGCCGATTACGTCGGTGTTTTTGTACATGCGTATAGGAGCCCACCAAGACAAAGAAGAAAAGACTGAGAGGGAAAAATTGGGGGAGGGAGTTGCATCATCTGGCTCCATCCTATCGAGAAGCAGAGGGCCTAGATTCCACAGCTTCCATCTTTCCACTAGGGGGCTTCACCATAAACCGTAAAGATCGTCTTTGGCTGTGCTATCTGTCTACCGGGTCTCTAGTCAGCTGTGCTACGCAATGATTAAACTTAATGAGAGAAATTACTGAAGATTAATTCTACTCGTTACTGTCACCGCTTCATTTATTAGGTATCCAGACTATCACTTGTTCTAGTTCTCCGGGACTCACAACCGCGTCCGCCTAGCGCAGAAACCCTCTTCCGCTAGTCTAGAATCACGATATGCAGCGCCAGCAAGCAATGAAACAAATATCTTGGTACCTAACTAGGTAGGTAAGCAGAGAACCTTGGTCTCCATCCGGGGTTTTCAGGAAACACGTTTCACACTTTATTGCTTATTACACGAGACGCGAAAGTTCTCGAGTCTCATGATGTATATGGTCATATTCTGTGAACTGTCATAGGCTGGTCAATGGATAGATAGGGTCTCTAGTGCGGCCTATTTCCGGACTCGGGACAGCGTCATCCGAGGCTGAGATATTGAAACTCTATCACTTAGACTATACCACCTGTCAAGTACAGAACCTACTAACTGGCCGCTACAGCAGATATTAAAACGGCCCATCTCCATTACCAAACTAATAAATATCCACATCATGCCCTTGACTGGTTTGGTAGTCCATAAATCATACCTAGTCAGGGACAATGTTCCGAGAGGATTCAAAACAACGCTCACCGGTCCACAGGCTCAAATCTTGGTATTTCCCATACTGGGTACGATCGGCATCTCGGCCGTAGGTTTTAAGTTGCAGCAATGTCAAAGCCCAACTCTCGAACCTCAGCATCAACTGTCCGTTCCTACATGGCCGGGTGTTGTTAGCCGCGTGCCCTGCATTCAGAAGCTTAGAATGACATGCACGCCGTCTTATTCTTATTGCCCGTTGGCCCACCCGGTTGAATTAGACAAGAATGACGGACCAAGATGTCGTGGACTCAAAGCTTTCATTGCTTTTCCTCACTAGCCACCGCAAGGCTCAGGGTAAGCAAACTTGGTGCGGCATTTTCTCGTGACAGGCCAGTTGTTGTGCTCTCAGCTTGTGGCTTGGCTTTGGTTCCCTTCGCTTGAAGTGGTCCTGCAGGGTCCGTTGATCAAAATGGATCTCCATTACGGATAGTCACCCCTCACTTGCCCCTCGTGCACGGTTGATGGCGGGGTTCTACCAGACGGGCGGCTAAGAGGATGATTGTCTCTTCTATCAGAATCAATCCGTTTCTATTAGCTCTCTCTACTTGGAAACGCTATGTCTTGGGTGACATGGTCAACAGCTATTGACGGTTATGAGTTGTCTGGATGGGCCTTGGCTCATGACTGCATGAACTGCAGGCTGAAGTCCTCACGACGATAGGGAGGGGCACCATGCTTGGCATCACCAAGATATCCCACTTTGGGACACATATTCGAGGTCTGGATCTTTTATCAAGCAATTCCTTGGTAATTAGCATTCTGGTGTTGTCTACTATCAGTGCCCACTAACTTGGACCTCACCGCAACGAGCCTTTGGCATAACATTCGATGAAGAGCTGCAGACTCGAGCAGGTATAATAAAGTTCTTCCTACAGCAGGGTCGAGGACACCGTATAAACACAATCGAACCACCAATGACCCAATTCCCGGGAAAGGTCTACATTACTAGGGGTGCACGCGCGCCTCGCACAACTAATAAGCGCCCGTTGCCATCATGGATGGAGGGAGCTGCACAAAAAGTCATAGACCAGGTCCTCTGACATTCTCAGCCGTGACATCTTGCATCAGGCCCTGCCGTCTACCCGGCTCGGAATAAATTCCATGAACCCCATTTGAGGCCTGCAACGCATCCTTCTGCGAGGTGATAACCCCACAAACCGGTTTTAACTCACTCAACTCAGCTTCTCGCGCCTTGTCCGAACGATTACGGTGGGTATTCTTTTCTCTTTCTTTCTCGCTGCGCGCTCTTAGCACAGGAAAAAGCATTGGACGATGCTACATTTTGACAAAAAAAAGGGAACAGAGGTGACGTGGCAAGCCAGTCGCAACTTGAGACAACCCTGCGCGGGCCTCTCGCTTGTCAGTTCATCCCGGCAGCGGAACGGGAGTGGGGCGGTGAACGGACCCTGCCCCGCGTCCGGGCCCAGCAAGCACGGAAGCTTCGGCGGGCCAAGTAAGTAGACCCTGCGATAGAAGCTCTTTGGAAGTATGATATGTATTCGAGAAGCTTTCTAGGTCTGTTGGTGATAGATAATGCATGATTGACATACACAAAACGCAATAAAAACACATAATAGTAAAGCAATTATCGCGGAATCTGTTTCCGGAAACAAGGCTGAGGCTGCATACCAAACACAATTAACCCATTACACTCCTAATCCGTCTGCCCTTTTGTCGTCGGATTCTCCTCCTACTTGTATAGTTCACAATGACACGATGTATTGTCTTGAGTCTTGTACGTCCTGATCTAAAACATCACCTTGGTCGCTACGCTCAATAACCATGCTGCATCTCTCCAACCGCCTTCATCAGTTCCTGGTGGCGGCATGCGCTCTTCTGGAACTGTAGATATACCTGCTAGATGCCGGGATGACCAGCTTCGGGTACGGCTGAGTTGAGATTCACCGTCTGCCGGAGAATCTTCACTTTCATCCTCTGTATCTTCGTCGTCTTCATCCACAGAGAAGAGAGACCAGACACTGCCGAACCAAGTGCCGGCGCCTGCTTGTCCCTTTCGAACCAACCGTCGCACGGTAGCCTCATCATCCTGGGATAGATCTTGCTCGAGCTCCTCCAGTCGCTCGTCGAGGTTGACAAAGTCGGGACCAGGGACGTCGTTGTGGACGTCCTGGTTGGGAAAGTAGGATTCTTCAGCCGTGGCTGGACGGTCCAAAGGCGAGTGGAGGTGGCTTCGAGGTCGTGCCAAGCTATGGGAGCGGCTATGAGCGCGGCTGGGGTACCGGCTTGCATATGGAGACGCGTCTTCCTCCATGGGAGCAATGCTACCGCGACGGCTAGCACGATGACTAGCTACACCACGCTCGCGAGCAAGCTCGGCCTCAAAGGCATCATCATCAGGATCCATTGCCGCAAGGCTCGTTGAGCTTTGACGCGAGATAAGCCAAGCCTGGCCCTTGGACTCGCGAGCCTCGGAGCTCATGAGCGCGCCCGTTCGAAGCAGCCAATCGCTATCATTGCGGTTGCGCATGCTAAAGCTCAAATCATCCTTGTGACGTTTGCTAGGCGTTGCACGACCGGATCGAGATTTACGTGTTTCGCCTGCAGCGAGGTGAGATGCGGATTTACTCTTTGCAAGCGGTGTGGATGGAGTTCGGGTATGAGACCTCGAGCGCGATGTCGTCGGGGAACGGGCGAGAAGACGTGGAGTAGTAGGCGCGGACTTTCCTTGGATGTAGGAGGGGATTGGGTGGACGGGGGATTGAGGATGGGAAGCGATGGCATCGGTAATGAGTTCGTCGTCGTTGAGGGGAAGTTTGGCGGTAAGAGGTGCGAGGGAGAGATGGTTAAGGTTGGAAGAGGAGCGGGTCTTGCGACGTGCGCGGTCGGAATGTTGATTGTAGGCTACATCCATAATGGCGATAGACGGTGCAGATTGAGTAAGGCAAGCAAATAGAGAAAGAGCTATAGAGGTGGCCTAGTATGTTATAGCAAGAGACTATACGGTGGTGTTGAGGGAGCAAATGCGGAGAGTCAATGGGTTCAACCTAACGGAACCGATAGCGGCGACCGGCATGTGATGAGAGAAACAAGCACAAAACGGAAGAGAGCAGATCAACAAAAGGAGGACAAGGACAAGGACAACTTAAAAAGAAGAGAAGCAGCCGTATTTAATTTGTCGGACCATTACCTTACCAAGTAAGGTGATTGAATCTTGAAAATCGCCGAGGCCCGGGTAGAAAAGAATCTAATCATTGCCTGAAAAAGACCTGGTCTAGACAGAAAGAGTAGAAGTGTGATGCAAGCAAAAAAAGCTGATCGAGCCGTTGATCAGAACTTTCAATCAGGGACAGTACTTGACTTTTTAGTCACGACATGTATCTCTAAAGTCAAAACACCCCGCAGGGCTACTTTACCCACCAACCTTATCAAGTACCAACCCATCCGCAAAAATCTCGAATCCGGGCATCGTCTCCAAATCTAGCAAACACATTGCCCATTTCATTCACACCCAAGCACAAAATTACTACATCAGCGGCCGGTCAGCCCGAGACCAGTCGAACGACCACTGCAGAGTCTGCCCACTGCTTTATCCGTGGAGGTAACTTAGTAGGGCTGGAAATATCAAGAAAAGAAAAATATACAAACTTAGGCCTCAGGTGAGGTGATAAGTCAAGATGCGCAACCTTCGAAACATTCGATTCGGGCTATGCCATCGCGCACATGTCACGGCTACGTGCTGGGATCCAGAAAAGGATGAGGTTCTTTGTGTAGCTGGACCGACACACGAGAGTAGTGGTATCGAGTTGCTGAGGATTACTGGAGATCAAGATATGTAAGTCATTAATGAAATATGCATATACATACAAATGCTGACCATTATCAGCTCTGTTCGTACGGTGGCCAGTTGGGATGCACCCAGTCCAACACCAGATCTACTCGTTGATGGAGTCGTCAGTCTACAATATCTGAGCGGCTCAGCAACTACTTGTCTCGTACTCGAAGGCGGCGACATCATCACCGTCCAGGAGGATGAATTCTCGGGCCAAGATGCCCACATCGAAATTGTCGGCTCCATTGACGCCGGCATTTCTGCTGCGCGATGGTCTCCCGACGAGGAGTTACTTATCATTGTCACAAAGGCCAACAACGTCATCTTTATGGGTTCAACGTTTGACCCTGTCGCAGAGATCACAATGACAGCTGAGGATCTCAACGCATCCAAGCACGTCTCTGTAGGCTGGGGAAAGAAGGAGACGCAGTTTCAGGGTCGAGGAGCAAAGGCCATGCGCGATCCTACTATTCCGGAAAAGGTCGACGAGGGATTACCCAGTTCTTGCGAGGACGGTTCAACAACTATTAGCTGGAGAGGAGACGGTGCTTATGTGGCTATCAACTCGGTGCAAGGGGGGTCTCGTCGTGTTATTCGGGTGTACTCGCGTGAAGGCGAACTAGACAGTGCAAGCGAGCCAGTTGATGGTCTTGAGGGCGCTCTGAGCTGGCGACCAGCTGGAAACTTGATGGCTGGCATTCAGCGATTGTCTGATCGGATAGACGTGGCATTCTTTGAGAGAAACGGCTTGCGGCACGGAGAATTCACTCTTCGATCTCCCTCTGGGCCAGTGGAGGCTCATGAGAGGATATGTCTGGAGTGGAACTCAGACTCTACCGCCCTAGCAGTCATCTACAAAGACATGGTACAGCTGTGGACTATGGGCAACTACCACTGGTATCTCAAGCAAGAGATTCCCATTGAGCCAGATTCAACATGTCTATCATGGCACCCCGAAAAGGCCTTGCGCTTTGCTGCTGCATCGACAAGCAATGTCCTAGTAGCGGAGAAGATCTTCTACACGGCAAGAGGATCATGCCATCCACCACACGATAACGGCGCTGTTGCGGTGATTGACGGGGAGACGGTCAAGTTGACCCCATTTCGGACAGTCAACATCCCACCCCCTATGTCGATGTACGAGATCACTGCTTCTGCATCGGTAGTTGACGTCGCATTTGGACGAGACAACACCTCCTTTGCCATCCTGCACCGAAAGGGCATCGATGTTTACGAATGGCCGGTTAAGAACGGGAGGTCTATCAAGCCACAAGTTTCATGGAAGGTTACCTTTGACGAAATAGCAAGCCCTGGTTACAATGCTTTCTTGAGGATTGCTGCAGTTGCCAACAGCTTTCATTACTTCGGTTACGAAGAAGAAAAGGGATTCGTTCAGCGCTCTGTGCAGGCTGGCAGCGAGGGCGAGCCGACCACCACAGCAGTCGACTCTCAAGAACTTCTAGTTGCTACGGCTAGCTATCAGGATGACAACACTTTTGAGGGTTACGGCCAAAATAATTCAGGAAAGCTGTTCCAAATCAACGATGCTGGCAACGAAATTCTTCCCGTTCAGTTTCAAACACAGCTGTCCTGGTTTGAGATTAGCAAGGTTGACGATGAGATCGTTGCCTTTGGTCTCTCCCGCAACGGTCACATATATGCAAATTCTCGACTCCTGGCAAAAAACTGTACCTCTTTCGTCATCACACCCAGTCATCTCATCTTTACTACCAACAACCACCTGGTCAAATTCGTTCATCTCTCGGCCGACGTCGATGGTAAGTCAAGTCATCTATATATTTCTTGGCCAGTACTAATATCATTCAGAACTCGAGGTTCCGGCAGATGACCCTGAGACGGACGAGCGTTGCCGCAGTGTCGAGCGCGGATCGCGACTTGTCACTGCTATCCCTGCCAACATGAGCATTGTGCTTCAGATGCCTCGTGGAAATCTTGAGACCGTCTTCCCTCGAGCAATGGTCGTGGCTGGTATTCGTAACCTCATCGACGAAAAGAACTATGCGCGAGCATTCTCATACTGCCGAACACAGCGTGTTGACATGAACATTCTTTACGACCATCAACCAGAGCAGTTTCTGACCAATGTTGGACTGTTCCTCGACCAGATCCCAGACGTCACTCATATCGATCTGTTCCTCTCTTCTATTCGGTAAGCCCCTTACGTATAATCATTAGAAACAGACTGACCCAACGTAGCGCCGAAGATGTCACCCAGACTATGTATCAAGATACAAAGCGCCGTGAGGCTTTGGGCACTGATCCTGTTCCCTCTGACCTACCTTCTGCACCAAGAGGTTCCGCAGCCAAGGTGAACACCGTATGTGATGCGCTTCTCAACGCCCTACAAAGCCGCAAGGCCACCAATTTTCAAAACATCATTACTTCGCATGTTTGCAAGTCACCGCCAGCCCTCGACGACGGCCTCCTCCTAGTCGCGGAACTCATGCGAGAGGATGAGAAGATTGCCGAAAAGGCGGTCGAGCATATCTGCTTCTTGGTCGACGTTAACCGCCTGTACGAGAACGCACTCGGTCTTTATAACCTTGACCTCGCCCTCCTAGTCGCCCAGCAGTCCCAGCGCGATCCTCGCGAATATCTCCCATTTATCCAAAACTTGCACTCTCTTCCTGAGCTACGTCGTCAATTCGAAATTGATGACCACCTTGAACGTCGCGTCAAGGCTCTCGGTCACCTTCAAACACTGAACGTCTTTGACGAGCTACTTGCCTACACCACCAAACACTCTCTATACCACGATGCTCTGCGCCTCTATCGCTACGATGCTCCTCGTTTGCGCGATCTTACAGCCGCATACGCCGCTTATCTTGAGTCCACCTCGGCCTACCGCGAAGCAGGTCTCGCCTATGAGTCCCTTGAGAACTATGCCAAAGCAACCAGCTGCTACCGAACCGCCGGTGCTACATGCTGGCAGGAATGTCTCTACACCGCAGCACAGCAACAACCACCCATGTCTACCGACGCCATGTCCGACCTTGCCAGCAACCTCGCAGACGCGCTCTGGGAAGCCAAGGATTATGCTTCTGCTGCTACCATTCATCTCGAGTACCTTGATGCTATCGACATGGCTGTCCGCTGTCTCTGCAAGGGTTACCACTTCGGTGATGCCATACGTCTCGTCGTCCAACGCAATCGTCCCGACCTTCTCACTGCCAGCGTCGACACTGGCCTTGCCGACGCTCTAGGTACAACAACCGAATTCCTCGCCGACTGCAAAGCCCAGCTCAAGGCCCAGGTTCCTCGTGTAGCTGAGCTCCGTCGCAAGGCCATTGAGGACCCCCTCGCATTCTATGAGGGCGACCGCGCCGGCGGTATGGATATACCTGACGACGTCTCTGTAGCTGCCTCTTCGCGCGTGAGCACCAGTGCATCGCTTTTTACGCGCTACACGGGAAAGGCTGGTAGTGTGGGAACTGTAGGAACAGGTGTCAGTCGTGCGACGAGCAAGAACCGCAAGCGCGAGGAGAAGAAGCGTGCGCGTGGACGCAAGGGAACAATCTATGAAGAAGAATACCTAGTCAACAGTATACGCCGTCTGATCGAGCGCGTCAGTGCCGCCGCGCCGGATACAGAGCGTCTTATTTTTGCCCTTGTGCGCAGAAACATGCCTGAGCGAGCGCGTGCCGCAGAGGCTCTCATGACTGAAGTGTCTGAGGCTTGCACTGCTGCTGTGGCGGATGTGTTCAACGTCGCCGAGACAGAGACACAGCAGAAGAACGAGGGTGAGCCTACATGGCATGCTACAGGGGGCGAGGCGGTGTTGCAGGACTTTGTGATGGGACAGGGGAAGAAGCTAGAGCCCCCTATTGTAAATGGGATGAAGAAGCTTACGCTGTTAGGATCATGATTTATAGTAACGCCCAAAAGTTAGGTCTAGAAGGATGAAATGACAACCTTGCATACATTACCAAACTGCAAACTTGATATGTATTTGTATGTATATATGTATATATGTATATATGTATATGCTTCTAAGGTATGTGCAGTGAACATAAGCAGCGTCTTAAGCGCTTTAAATACGACCAATACCAGCATTGCCGCGGACCCAGGCTGGGACATCAGCAACGGGCCTGTGGCTAACAACACTGCTCCTGGTCTGTCCCAGTCTTGACAGAGCAGCAGAGCTAGTCAGCGTGGGAAGAGCACCGCTAGAGCCAGCAATACGGTTCCATTCACAGACCTTGCCGATGGAACCAGAGCAACCGCTAGCCTGGGCAACGGTGTTGACGACATAGACGTTACCGCCCTTTGTAAGCGAATCGGCTGTAACGGGAGTCCTAACGTTCTCAAAGTAGTTACCCTCGATGAGAAGCCATGTGTTGCCGTCGATATCAAAGGCGTGTCCGTCAATGTTCTGGAAGTAGTTGTTCACGGCGTGGAAGACAATTTGGCTGTTTGTGTTGGTGGTACCGACGTGGGGAGCACGGCCGGACAGGTCATGAAGCCAGTTACCGACAAAGGTATACTGGTCCCTCTCGCCAATGAGGAGCAATGACCAGTAGTGCTTTCCGTTGCAGCCTGAGGACCAGGTGGTTTGGCCATCGAACTCGTTGTTGGAGATGGTTACTCGACCGGCGGCACCCCAGCCTGTGACGATGAACTGGCGACCGACAAGGGAGAACTTGCAGTGATCGATCCAGACGCGGTCTCCGCCGTCGATGGTGATGGCATCACCTCCCCAGACGTAGCGGGGGTTGAGGTCGTAGATATGGACGTTCTGGATGATAACGTTGCTCCTTCCACCACGGATTCGCAGACCCTTACCACGAATAGCGCCCCTGTTGCCGACTCCAACGATGCTCTTGTTGCTACCGACCTCGATGGGTCTGCGAGGGGCGTTATCGTAAGTGCAGGAGATCATGTCACCGTTGTCACAAGTTTCTTGGATATAAGGCTGGCCCTGAGAAGTACCGCCAGGACACTTGCTGGTGCGATTGTCATTGCAGCAGCGGCCGTTTGTGCTACCCTCGGTGCCTCTAAAGTCCCAGGTCCGGTCGATCATGATGACTCGGGGAGTGCTATCCTCGAGCCAGGTCCTGAGCCTGCATAGTGTTATAATCAACTAATCTGATGGGAGTCTCTGGTGTTCTTACTGTGCAAGACTTGATGGGGTTTGAGGAGTGGCTGATCCACCGCCAGTCGTGCCGGCAGCGAATCCAGTCGCTGAGCCCCTGACCTGAGCATAGACTTGGACTATGGAGCCAGTAGCGGCCAGGAGTGAGAGAAGTGTAAACCGCATATTGACCGTGTAAGTCGATAGAGAATTGAAGGCGAGTTGCAGTGGTGATAGACGGCGTTATGAGTGCGGGCATATCAGCTTTTATATAGGCTTATTCCACCCTTACAACACCCCTTTATCTCCAGATAGCTTAGCCTAACTTCTCGCAAGTCTTGTCAATTTACCATCTTGAGCACGGTCACGGTAGCTGTCGTTAGGAAGATTACGATCTGTTGGCTGAAAACAGCTCTTTGATCCGATGCCAAAGCTGTCTCTACAGCTTATTTGGGTAACACGGAACATCCCGCTCCTAAGTTACCAGGTTCAGGGGTACACTACTAGGTAACCAATGGAATAATTCTACGTCCACCAGTAACCGGCTTTAAACCAACTAGATTGAGTTTACTTCAACTCCAAGGGAGCCGTAACCGGTGACTATGTTTGGTCTGGCACTTCCTGAAGAAGCATAGGTTGTTGGGATCGGGGTATTGAGCACTGATAACGAAGGAGCAAATGACCTGAAGGTTATGCCCAGAATGGTACTATAATAAGTTAGGCCATCTTGGGAGGAACTAGACTTTCTGGTGATACACCGCTAACGATAGACAGTCCTGCCAAGAATGCTAATAACTTGTGTTGAAATTGTCCGTAAACTTTCCAATGGTATATCACTAAGCGGTGGACTGACTCAATGCATGCACAGTCATAAACAGATATATCCCCATTCGCCTCCGCTATGAAGCCAAAATCCCGACGAAAACTACCGAGTAAAAGCTAAGTACGAGAATATCGAAAAAGGGGGAGTAAAGCTATGAAATGTTGGCCTAAGTCTCATATATTCATCCCAAGTCCATCCCAAGTCCATCCATAACCGTGATTCCACATGCATCGCGTTCAAACAATTTCGCATAAGACATAGTTTAGTTCTCTTCCCAGGCATCATCTCCATAAACGTAGTATACGAGCAGCCCATCTAGGCATAACAGAATTTGTATGAGAGTCACTTCCGAGGTGACTATGCACCATTCGGCTGATCCGGTTCATCATCGCCGTCCTTTGGTGGCGGCGGTGGAGGAATGTCCGACTCTCCATCTTCGAACTCTTCAAACTGCGCCTCATCACCCTCCTCGCCAATGGGGTCCTCGGGGATGATGCCGTTTTGGCGCTCCCAAACTTCTCTTCGAATGCGATCGTCCTTGGCTTTGCGTGCGCGCTCAACCTCCTCAAATCCGCCCGACTTCTTTAGTTTGCCATCTGCAACAAAGTTGCGGATTTCTTGGTGCAAAGGGTTGTCACGACGTGTTGCCAACTCTTTCTGGCGCAGCTTCTCTGCACGCTCAATGGCTTCTAGACGGTCTTCGTGGTTGGGTTGTAAAGCCCTAACTTCACCAAGGACGCCCTCCTTTGCTGCACTTTGATCGGCACTGTTGCCGAGGTTGATGAGACCTTTGGAGAATTGTCGTGCCGTTCCTGCGCTTGCACCTGTGCCATTGTCCTTCATCTGCTCCTTGGTAGCCTGCTCCACAAGGGTGAATGTTTCCGAAGCCTTTTCCAAATCGTCTCGCAGATCGACCAAAAGATCCTCCATAAGGCGAAGCTCGTCACGACCCTGACACACATCCTCGAGCTCCTTCTCCCAGATCTTGGTCCAGATGGGTTTCTCCTGATCCATGTATTCCTCCATTCTCTTGAGCTCCTTAGATAAAGTTGAAATATCCTTGCCAACAGCATCCAACTGTCTTGGTAGCGGTCGGACGCCACGGTGCACCACATCTTTTCGTAGATCCTCAATGAGATCCTGGAGGTCGTCCACCTTTCCAACCAATCGGTCAGAATCGCTGTTGAGTTGCTTTCGGCCACTGGTAACGTATGTGTAGCCAGCATCACCTTCGATATCGGGTATGGCCGCCTTCGCTGTAGCAATCTTCACATTAGCAGCCTTGATGCGAATGGTAGACATTGAATCTTGAATGTCGGCTTGAAAGTTGGAATAAGTTTGGCGCAAAACAGCAAGATCACGCCGGAGGCTCTGCAACTCTCCAAGCTGGCCACTGTCCAATTTCCGACCTGAGCTGGCCTGAACTTTCGTTCCGTCAGTTGCGGAAGCCGCTGGTGCGGGTGATAATGCCAATCGAGCCATCTCGTTTGCCGCTTCTTGTTGTCGATCTGATACTCGTTGAATGGCCGCGCCCTGATCAGTCACTGTTTGCTTGACATCGCGAACAATCTCAGTTAAGGATGCAATTCCATCATCAATATGCCTCTTGACCTCATCAAGAGCCTCGATATTAAGAACCAGAACAGTACGGTCTTTGACATCCGCGAGATCCTCTAGTTCGTGCCGTACACCAGAAACGGGATCCTGTATATAAATTTCAGGCAGGTCTGCGCCATTATGCTGAGTATTCCAAGAAAACTTCTCAATGAACGCAAGTTGCAGTCGTCCGATTGTAAGCTCGGCCCGGCCCTCTGGTAAAACAAACTTCTTCACCTTGGACTTGTACTGGAGGAACAAGGTGAGGTCCTTTGTAGGTGTCGGAGGGGGTGAATCGTGGAAATACGACGTCTCAGCAGGCTTCTTCTGCGGTGTTGGTGCAGGTGCAGGTTCAGGTTCGGTATTGGGTTTCTCGACTTGCGGTGTTTCCGGCGCGTTATTTTCATCTTGGTCAAATACAGGATCAACAGGCGGCCCACTAAGCGTCGCGCTGGCTGCGTATGCATCATCCGGAGTCTGAACCGCAGGCTTATCTTCTACTGCCGGTAGCTCTGCGACTGGAGGCTCTTCAGTAACACTGCTCGGTATCCTT
This sequence comes from Fusarium abutilonis, assembly GCA_021655885.1. Lineage (NCBI taxonomy): Eukaryota > Fungi > Ascomycota > Sordariomycetes > Hypocreales > Nectriaceae > Fusarium > Fusarium abutilonis. The sequence continues at coordinate 98,137 of JAJJWN010000222.1, read as the reverse complement.
CTAGGAGAGGCTTCGGCAGGGGTGGTCCGAAAAGACTGGCTCGAGCCATTGCGGTTGTGACGTATAGACTGTCTACCTTGTACCGCGCGCAGTGATTCTCGAACCTCCTTTCTTCCTCGATTCGGCACGGGTGAATTTTGTGGAGGGAGGATTGGGACACCGTTGGCTCCTCCTAGATGTTTTGATATTTGGTATTGAGAATATCTGCGAGATGCTCGTCGTTCGAGATCTCCACCCTTCTGCAAAGCTGCAAGAGCGCTCGAGGTATTGTCGGGTGGAGTAGGTGGAGGTGGAGGGAACGAGTCGATATTCAAGTCTCCGCCAGCGGGCCCTGTAGGGATTACGTTCTCGCCTTCTGGATAGGGTGGCATAACAGGCATGCTCTGCATCGTATTGCTGGAAAGCGAAGACTGTTCTGACGCCACGGATGCTCGAGACTGCTCGCGTTGAGCATTGAAGCGACGCGGAGATTGGTTGGTGCTGGCATCCGCTGGAGGTAGAGGGTCCTGTTGCGGTTCAGGCTGAAAGCCATTCTCCAGACCCTCCTCCAACATATTGGTAAGCCCGCTGTTGCCGCTGCCGACGGTGCTAACACTGGTTGTTCTGTCGGGAGGTGCATGGCCATCGCGCTCTCGAGCTTGTTTCTGGCGGAGCTTTTGTTGCTTGCGCTTCAGGCCATGCAGCAGATTAATAATAATGTCACGGATCCTAGGCAAGTATTTCTCCAAGCTCTCAGAGCTGGCCTCTTGGCTCAAAGTCGCCTCAAGTATATGTCGCAGTAAATCGGGGACATTTCCAAGGTCAGAAGTATCAACGTGGATAGCAGTGAATGCGCGACAAGCCATGTTGAATTCGTAGCCCAGGCGCACATAAACGTCCGACACTTGGCTGTCGGTAGCTTGGCCGCGCGACCATTGTGTCAAGGTTTCAAGAAGCTGTTTCGTTGCAACGAGGAGGTGCGTAACGCTCTTTTCAATTTGCGATAAAGGCATATTAGAGCCGCTGCCGGAACCCTAGAGAGTAAACAAGGTCAGCATGTTGCCATTGGGCATGGACGTGGGGCAGGGCTGGGCAGGGGCACACGTTCGCCCATGTAGGTTACTCACTTCGCGGTTCATCCTGCGAGAGCTGGTTGACTGAGTAGATCTTGCGGATGCGCTTGATGCCCGAGCCTGGAGCGTAGGGGAAATGGACCGAACAGGAACATTTGGTGGTGGCCCAGGCTCAGCGCCGGGCGAACGACGATGGGCAAAGGCGCGTTGCGAACCGGATGACGGAGCTTGCATGGCGGGCTATGATGATATTATGTGTAGGTATTCGCAACGACGAAATACGTGGCCGATGGCGGTAGAGCGAGAGAGCGACAAGAGGCAGCCTCCGTTGAAGGGCGGATAAGCTGGAAATCAAGCTGAGTCGGATTTTACGTTAATGATGGGATTGGCGGCCTTCGAGGGGCAAGACGCATCATCAGAACCGAGCGACAGAGAGAGAGAAGCGGGTCGCGAAGTCGGCGTTGGAGGAGTAGAAGAACAAACAGTGGCGCAAGAAAGAGGTCCAAGTCGATATAGCGAAAGTGCCGAGGCTGAGGTGACGATGGAGGAGGGAAAGATAAGATGGATGGTAGGGGAAGGTTGTAAAGTGAGTGCCTTAGAGTGCCTTACTGTATTGGATGATGCCCTTTGCAGGTGGTGATGCCCTGTCCAGCGGCCCGTAACAGCACCTCATCACTGACGGGACCCATTCTGCCCGCGTGAACCCCTGCATCCGCACGTGCCACCAGCATCACATCTTGGCATGTTCATCCTTCTTTCTATCCCTTCCTAGGCTTTCTCAGTTTCTGAAGAAGTATAGAGATTTATACTGATGTAGAGCTATATTATTATCAGGATTGGTCATTAGGATAGGAATCCAACTAATAGGTTTTGTCATAACATGATTTCCTCTCGTGGCATGGTCCTCCAGCGTGGGCCCAATAAAAGCTTCTCAAAACTGCTACCCTATCAGCCCAGTATGAACTTTGAAGGTTGGCAGAACCAACAATTAAACCCTACGCAGACGTTGAAGAAACCCAGATGGGCCAAAGCTTTCATACTGGGGCTAGTGCGAGTATCCAGGGTTATCGGATACTGATATGACCATCAGAGTAAAAGCCGAGCTCATACATCCATCAAAGTAGGAGCCTTATCAAATACTCTCATATATAGGGCCAAGGAATTTGAACACGAGCCAACATGTTGTGAAAAGGGCGAAAAATACGCCACAAGCTCACAAAAACTGGTCCCTAGCATCTCCATAGTATACTCAAGTTAATCAGCCAACTCGAGGGCATATGGTCTACGAGACGCCCTCCCACGCCTAAGCAAACGGCTTTGCCGCCCTTCAGCCACCAAACCTCCCTTCTTCGCTACAAATACCATATTGTCAAAGGAATGAAGCCAAGGTGGAGATACAACATATCAAGGTTCTAAATCACCCCCTTCCTTTCGGATCTGCCAGAGTGATGCAGGCTCGACTACTTGGCAGGGCAGATCTAGACGATGAATTGCATCTCCGTGGGTCTTTATAACCCCTTGAACCAACTCATACTTCACCTCCAGATTGGAAAAATCCATCTCGTAAGCAAGAGTTCGCCATGTCTTTAGCACATCAGAACTCAGCTCTAGTTGCCACGTTCCGCGCCAAGTGATCGAAGCACTATTCATGCCTCCACGATAGACGAAGGCACAGGCCTGTCTCTTTCCGCCGTTCCAGAGCACGAGTGTCTGTAGTTTGGGCATGTTATGTGCAATAACTCCGACTAGACATAATAGTTCTTCAATCTGCTCGCTATTTTTCTGATCCTTGAAGAGTTTTGATGTGAGCGCCAGAGATTCCAGATGTTGCCACGTCCATGTTTGATCACACTGTCTAAAGAACTGTTCGGCATCGATAATGAAGGAGAGGGCAAGATGCTTTAAATCACGGCTTTTAAATGCAAGTACCTTCTGAAGTCGTCCAGTGGACGAGATATTAGGCACGTCTGAATGGAGATACGGATGGAAAGATGGATCGTAAACGTCGTAGGAGTCCTCGAATATCATCAATCTGCTCAGAGTATCCGGAAGACCACTTTGTATAGTGTTGGCGAGACCTATATCACGAGTATATCTGTGTGCAGGTTCGATTCGCTTCCATGGCTCGTAGGATATATGCTCTAGACGACTGAAGCTGGCGAAGAGCTTTCTGAGCGTTAATTGTGAAATGTAACGTCGGAGTTGTCGGCGGATAATGAATGAGGTGACGGCTTGAATTTGAGGGAGTGGTTTTCCAAGTTCAAAGTCGAGATATCCAAAGACATGCTTCGCAACTGGTAGTGGAACTTCTTCAACTTCTCGACGGTAAGACCAGCTATGACCCTGGCGATTATGTACACTTCCAAAGTAATCCCAGCGGGGTGTGGAGCCCTCATCTTCGTCAACATAATCGCTAGACAAGAAAAAGTTCTTGAAGTAAAGGTCGCAGTCCGAAGGAGAATACATGTTCATCTCCAATGTGAGGTTCTTCGCTGGCTCCCAAGCACTGAGGACGAACCAAAGTTTCTGTATCCCTCGTTGGACATCAGAGTCACCCAGTGCGATGTTGCCCTGATTCAGGTTGTTAAAATCCTGGTTATACCTTCGTAATTCGATGTTTAGGCAGATGTGGTGTACAAACCCGCTTCTTCGTCGTGAAACAATACGTCCAAAGTAGTCGAGATCAGATACCTCCAACCTCAATTTGAAGAAAGTGATACGTTCAATAAAATCTTGCCACTCTTTGCAAACCGATGCCAAAAAAGCCCGCTCTTTTTTGGGATATGTTCGGCGTGCGGTTTCTGTCAAGATTATGTCACGTATCTCTGTGGGCAAAGACAGCCATAAGCTCTCTGGCCTAGTTGGACTGTGAATATCCATTTTGTCCAATCTTAAGGATAGATCTGGAGAGTAAGCAAGAGAAACTGTTTCCAAGGAGTCAGAAGGTTGCCAGCAAAGTAGAAGGTCAGCTGCGCAATTTATATGCTCTGATATGATACTTGTCTTTAGTTTCATACAGTCTGCAGTATGCAAAGCTTAACAAAGTTAATGTTGACAAGTTGTTACATTTGTCTTGGGTTAAGTATCTCGTGTATTATTTCATGCAGACTCTGTCTGGAAATTGCACCTTTCTTGTCAGTAAACCTGGCTATTTACGTAATACTTCCATTAAACATTAAAGATGAATGGGAAGATAAGCGAAGAATTTCCAGAAAGATATGAGGCCTTTACATCCTTTATCAAGTCCAGGTATTATGTGCCCGTGTTGTCTAAAGTTGGTTGAGACAGCAAGGTTTTTGTGGTACATGCATCTGATGACCTTTTAGAATCGGGTTGGGATACATTATCAAAGCCAAATTTATTTCATGGTTAGAAAAAGTAAGAGCATAGTTTACTCATTTTTTTCTGCAGATGCGGCGAAGTCGTGGTGTTGAAACCTATACTCCCTGACTTACACTGACCGGGGACGGAGTTTTGCATCAACTTCCTACTCCGTTCATTCTAGAGTCAATTTAATGCCAGTGCTATTTTTACAAATCAGCCAATAACGCACTCCTTTGCACAATTGAAAGCTGTTCGAGCTGAACGACTAACTGCATCGCCTCAGTCCGACAGAACGTGGCATTCAGCCTCTGACATCATCACCACAAGCAGTTGAAGCATCATCTGGGGAAGAGCCAGCTATGTATTGTAACTAAACTATCGGCTAAGAAGGGTGCAACGTTGTTCCTTTCTGTAGTGTAGGTGACTATGCACAAGGTTGGTCCTCGCATTCGCTAGGCAATTGGTTTACAACTTGAGAGTCCGGGTAAGAGACCCCAAATCGGTGTGGTGAGCCACTCACCAGGGCTGAACTCAATGGCCGGCCTACCCGTCTGGATGTAGGCTAGACTCTTCAGCTCCGGGTGAGACCTAGTAATGGCTGTTGATGTGGTTGTAGAGCTCAAACCTTCATGATGAAGCAAACTGCCTGTGATTGAAATGGCTTTAAATATTTAAATATCGTGACAGTTCCATCGTGGCATATGCAATCCATATCATCATCGTCTGAAATAGACAAAGACATTCCTAATCTCTTCTCTTATCTCTACTGCACTCTCCTTGACATCGAACTTGGCAATGGGCAACCGCAAGATTGCAATCATTGGTGCTGGCCCAGCTGGTAAAGACTCCTCATCCAATTGACCAAGGCCATTCACTAACATACTCAAGGTTGTATGCTAGCAAGACTTCTTCACCTCGCAGGCACAGAGGTCACCATCTTTGAGGGAGAAGCTCATCCTAATTTCAGAGGTCAAGGTGGCACTCTCGACTTGCACACGGCTACTGGCCTCGCAGCCCTCAAGGAAGCCAAGCTTTGGGATGAGTTCCTCAAACATGCTCGATATGATGGACAATACATGGCCATTGTAGATAAAGACCTCGAGTATCACCTGATTCGAAACGCAGAGGGCCGCTATAACCAGATTGAGGAACGACCTGAGATCGACCGCTCTAGCCTCCGTGAACTTTATCAAAGTCACTTCCGGAGGGCATGATCAAATGGGGATACCATCTCAAAAAGGTGCAAGGTCGGACACTTGTCTTTGAACACACCACAGTCGATGGATTTGATCTTATCGTTGGTGCTGACGGCGCCTGGAGCAAAGTACGAAAAGAGATCGACCCGGACCTAGTACCAGAGTATGCAGGTATCGCCATGCATGAGCTAGAAGTCACCAATGCGGAAAACAGGGCTCCCGACCTATACAAACTTGTCAACCGCGGTAGTGTCTTTGCCAGTACAGATGGTAACCGCACATCTATTCAACAAATGGGCGATGGCAGTCTGAACATATACTGCGGTTACGCGATGGAAGACCCAGAATGGATGAAGCCCGAAAAATGCGGCTACAATCCCCACGACCTAAAGGAGACGACACAGGCACTACTCAACACCAGATACAAAGACTGGGACCCTCGACTGAAACAAGCATTGGAGCTGGCAGACGGACGATGCAATCCACGATCTCTCTACATGCTTCCAGTTCGCAGCAAATGGACACACAAGCCAGGACTGACACTAATCGGAGACGCAGCACATCTCATGACGCCTTATGCTGGCGAAGGTGTGAATTAGGCTTTCGACGACGCAATGTTGCTTGCAAAGGCCATCAACGGGGCATCTGCTAAAGATGATGAGGCGTTAGACAAGGCAATCAAAGAGTTCGAAGAGATCATGTTTGCCCGTGTTGGCCCAGTTCAAGAATTGACTTGGTCATTGTTGCAAGACTGGATGTATACACCTGGAGCTCCAAAAACTGTCATGGCCAAGTCTATGAGCAGACATGTGAAGCATCGGCTGCCGTGGGTGCTTCAGCCGCTTGGTGTGGCAGCTGTATACACATACTATTTTCTGAAGGGCATGAATTTGGTGAATTAAGGGCTTGTTGAGGATTTAATTGCAGTGGATGTAAAGAATACCTAGGGAGTTAAGAAGACATGGATATTCGTTAGGTAAGGTACCTTAGTTACGCGGAGTTATCGGCAGGGAACAAGGATGAAAGTTAGAGTTATACTTGATCTAACACTGAAATTACCACCATGATCAAGTCTTACATTAACCACGGAGTACTAGTTAGATCTAAGCAACAACCCATGTGACTAGGGGTGCTGATCACCCATCATAAGGACCCAAATCCACGACGCTCTCGGGTCCCCTCATGACCAGGCAACACAGCCTCATGGAATTAGATTGAGGCTATTTAAAGAGACTCTACGGCATGTCTGAAAGCGATAGAATGGACAGCTCCCAAGCGCCGCTGATTGCTGGCCATAGCGATGAGGAGGAGCTCGAATATGATGTCGCCCAAGAATCTCCCGCCGAAGCCGACAAAACGGGGAGTGAGATGCCCAGTCTGTTTGTACTGGCATTGACCTTTGCTGCTGGCATAAGCGGTCTTTTATTTGGATGTAAGATTTTGAGCTGCTATCTGTTTCATTCTTTGGTTTCAAGCTGACCGACAATCCCTAGATGACACGGGCGTTGTATCGGCCACACTCGTCTCGATAGGCACGTCGCTCTCGAACCGCGAACTGACCTCGATGGACAAATCGATCATTACCTCCTCCACGTCGCTCTTCGCACTCTTGATATCGCCGTTCTCATCTATCCTCGCCGACCGACTCGGACGCAAACACGTGATTTTATACGCCGACATCCTTTTTATCGCAGGCGCCCTTTTACAAGCATGGTGTTCTACAGTCCCGATGATGGTCGCTGGGCGGTGTATAATCGGTGCGGGAGTTGGCGCTGCTAGCTTCGTCGTTCCTTTATACATCGCTGAGATTGCACCCGCGGCGCATCGCGGACGATTGGTGACGCTGAATATCATGTTTATCACGCTGGGCCAGGTAATTGCATACGTTATCGGCTGGGGATTTTCAACCTATGGTTCTAAAGCGACAGGTTGGAGGTGGATGGTCGGATTGGGTGCTCTGCCTGCCATATTGCAAGGCGGCATGATTGCGTTTATGCCTGAGACACCGCGATGGCTTGTCATGGTTGGCAGGTCTGATACAGCCAAGTATGTTATTCAACGGGTGAACGGCGACGCACTGCAACATAACGCAGATGCAATCATCAATGAGATTGAATTGGAGGCGCGCGAGGAGTACGAGGCACAACGGCTGCGTGACCACCAGGCGTCTGGTCGGTGGAAATGGCTAGGAGGGTTCGAGGCCTTGTTCAGTGAAGGGAGAAACCGCAGGGCGTTAGCTATTGCATGTCTTCTCCAAGGTTTGCAACAGCTCTGCGGCTTTGTGAGTGATGATGAGGACTACGAATGTTGCAAATGGCTAACCATCAACAGAATTCACTAATGTACTTCTCGGCAACCATTTTTACGGTCGTGGGTTTCCAGAGCCCTACACTCACCTCGTTGGTAGTCGCCGTCACCAATTTTCTCGGTACGGTCGCTGCATTAGGACTCGTCGATCGCATTGGCCGAAGGAGAGTGCTCTTGTGTTCGATCCCATTCATGATCGTTGGTCTACTGTTATCAGCCTACGGCTTCTCATTCTTGTCGCTGGCGGCAGGGGTAGACATGAAGGCTGACGAACCCCCTGCTACTTCGGGACACGAGATTGCTGCCCTCACCATCCTTGTGAGTATCATGGTATACGTTGCAGCGTACGCACTGGGCTTGGGTAATGTGCCGTGGATGCAAAGCGAGCTGTTCCCCTTGGCAGTTCGATCGCTTGGCAGCGGAGCAGCAACAGCGACAAGTTGGGCTGCCAATTTCGTCGTGGGCTTGACATTCTTGCCGTTGATGGATCTGTTGAGTCCGTCATGGACATTCGTTCTTTACGCGATAATATGTGGTATTGGATACTTTTTGGTCTGGCGCATTTATCCCGAGACAGCAGGGCTGAGTCTCGAAGAAGCGACAGCTTTGCTCGACAACGGTTGGGGAGTTCGATGATCCATGCTTATTTAGAACATAGAGATCATGCCATAGATGGAAATTTCTGACATCTGCCTGATATAGCATATAAACTGATGATCTGAAGAATTTTCTTTATCTTGGTCGTAGGATCGAGAGTCTTCCATGGGTGTTGATAAGAACAAAGCGGCTTACACGCGGTAAACAGCAGCTTTTTGGTGACAAAAAGAAATGCCTTCAGAAATGCCGGAATGGATTTGGTTTGTTCACTTGGTCGCTAACTCCGAGAGTTACATCACCATGCATGTCTAAGCTTCTGGAACAAGCATGAAAGTGGAACCATGTCGGAACCACTCGCCCGGTTCCCTGCATTGGCTTGCTTTTGATCGATTTCAATGTGAGAGTATGGACCATGTAATGGTCAAAGAGTACTGCACGGTTTGTCAAATGTTCAAGAGATAAGCCACAACTGCAAAATACACGTGGTAGCAAAGGTCAGTGCTTGAGCCTTCATAGATAGGAGCTTGCGCACTCAGGGGCATCTTGGATAAGGTCAATCTCAGATGCTTGAATAAAACCTATGGATCTACGTACAATAGGAGAACGGCGGGGCAACAGGGGGCTATTGATCAGGTACATAAACTGGAACTTCGAAGCCCAAGAATGGAGACTAGACTTTATAAACAAATTTGTTGGAATCTAAAGACCGGGAGAGAGACAACTGATAGAGAACACACCTCGGCCCCACCAGTTTGAGACACGACCGAGAGCGAGGTCTTGATTACCGAGATAGTTCGGGTGATGCCGTATCTGCACCGCAAGAGTCATAACGCAGCAAGGGCGGTCTGAATAATTTTCAGTCAATGCTGTGCATCTACCGTGATAGTTAAGCGGATATAGCATCTTTGCTTCCGGATATATCGATACGGCGCCAGGTGCCGGGCGTGGATGCCGAGACAAGTGGGTCATTCTGGTGAAGAGTGGATATTTTGTTGTATGCTTACAGTATGAGCAGAGATTTTTCTTTACCAATCGTTGCTAGGGTTTCGTACTTCAGTCGTAAGTTTACTAATTATTTTCTAATCTCTCAGGTCCTTGCGTTTTAAGAGAGATTGGCACCGGGAACGGCACGGGGGTTAGAGTCAGAGTGGACTGGGGCGTTCAGGACCTTGTCATTATTTATAGATGGCATTACCCCCGTTGTTCTCATTTATTTGACCTCGATCTCCCTGGACATGTTCTAATAAGCTTTTCATCTAAGCATATCTATTTCTAATAACAAAGTTTGAGTCAATCCTCTCTCTGCACTTTCTGACTCGAGTTCCCCAACGTACAAACCCTCGTGCTTTTTGTCTAGCGTCGCGAGTATCCTCGGTCTCTCCCGACAAGCTTTATCTCCGAATTACAAACCAAACAATAGCGTCATAGTGGCAGCTTAGACAGAAGTTGACGTTATTATACTCAAGACTACCCGCACATTAGCTCGGGACGCCTCTCTTGTTTAGCAAAATACTCAATCTTCCATATACGACCCATTCAGTCTCATCAAAACATTCAGCTATACCACAGCAACGATGTCTGGCAATATCGTGGACAAGGAGCTGATAGACGCTGAGCGTGCAGCTTCTCCTCAGCAATATCAACGTCGCGATAGCCATGAAATTGAGCGCGTCGTCTCCGCCTCAACCGTCTCATCCTCCTCCTCTGAAACATCAGCTCGTCCACAAAGCCGCTCCATGAGCCAAAACAACAACCTCAGCCTCATATCTACACAAAACGATCTCGAGCGCCATCCCACCGAACTCAGCCGAATCCAAACCGCTCGCAGTCAACACAATGCCACTGTTGGAGGCAGTCTTCGCTCCCGAACAGCTTCACGCGCCTCACGCCGTCCTCTACCGGCTTTTGGTGCTGGAAAGCCGTATCCGCCTCCGTTGCCTGAGCAGGAGCAGTATGTTGTCGAGTTTGATGGACCCAATGATCCTCTGCACTCACAGAATTGGCCATTGAAGAAGAAGCTCATTACTGCTGCTGTTCTGGGGTTTACCACTATGACGTCAGCGTTCACTTCGTCAATCTTTTCTGCTGCTACTATGGTTGTTTCGAGGGAGTATGATGTGGGCGATGAGGTCGGTCTTTTGGGTACGACATTCTACGTGCTCGGCTTTGCTTTTGGTCCTTCGCTTTGGGCCCCTCTTTCTGAGTTGCGCGGTCGTCGTCTCCCTATTCTCATCTCCGTCTTCGGTTTCTCCGTCTTCTCGATTGGTTGCGCTACAGGCAAGGATATTCAGACTATTCTACTGTGTCGATTCTTCAGTGGATTCTTTGGTGCTTGCCCTCTTGCTGTCGTCGCTGCTGTCTTTTCCGACATGTTCGATAACCGTACCCGAGGTACTGCCATCACTCTCTTCTCAATGTCCGTCTTTACTGGTCCTCTTCTCGCTCCTTTTATCGGCGGCTTCATTGTTGAGTCTCACTTGGGATGGCGCTGGACTGAGTATCTTGCCTCTATCATGGGTTTTGCTTCTCTCATCCTCGATGCCATCTTCCTGGAGGAGACATATCCTCCCGTTATTCTTGTCTCCAAAGCCGCCGATCTGCGACGTCGCACAAAGAACTGGGGTATTCACGCCAAGCAGGAGGAAATCGAAGTTGACTTCAAGGAGCTTGTCCAGAAGAACTTTTCGCGACCTCTTCGTCTACTCTTTACCGAGCCCATCATTCTTCTACTCTCAATCTATATGAGTTTCATCTATGGATTGCTATACCTCTTCCTTACCGCCTACCCTCTGGTCTTTGTTGGCGTTCACGGTTTCTCCTCTGGCCAATCCGGTCTGTGTTTCTTTGGCATGATCGTCGGTCAGCTCATCGCTGGAGCTTCTGTCATTGCCCAGCAGCCTTGGTATATCCGCAAGCTTTCTGCAAACAACGGCATCCCTATTCCTGAATGGCGATTGCCTAACATCATGGCTGGTGGTGTGTCCTTTGCCATTGGTATCTTCTGGTTTGGATGGTAAGTTTCTGTACATCTAATGACCAAAACATTGCTAACATTTGCTAGGACTGGATTCACTAGGGATATCCACTGGATTGTGCCCACTCTGAGCGGTCTCTTCACTGGATTCGGTCTCATGTCCATCTTCCTCCAAGCTCTCAACTACCTAGTTGACGCCTATCTCATGTTTGCCGCCTCCGCCATCGCTGGAAACACTTTCCTCCGATCCCTTTGCGGTGCTGGTTTCCCCCTGTTTGCTCGTCAGATGTTTGACGGCATGGGAATCCAGTATGCTTCCACTCTTCTCGGCTGCGTTGCGGTTGTTCTTGCACCCATTCCCTTCATCTTTTACAAGTATGGTGCCAAGATTCGCCAGAAGAGCAAATACGCTCCTACCGCTCCCGCAACTGCCTCTACTTCCTCCGGAGAGGAGGATGAGAAGGAGACAGAAAACGATACTGCTTTGGCGTCTGTTATCGCCCGACGAGACAGTGTCGCTAACGGTGCCAACAAGGAGAGCGCCTAAATCTTATACACCGCATTCTTTACATCTTGGCGCACTTAATCACTAACAAGGATACCCAATGGGGTTGTCGAATCGTCCGTTTAAAAGCAAGGCGTTTTATGGCTTGGGCTTATCGGATGATGACGGTGTAGCGGGTTTGCGAAAATGTTGCTTTGGATAGATACCATGTCAGGAAATTGCTCGCATCATATGTACTAGACTATGATGTAAGATTATAACGTAAACGTCTACTGATACATGATAATTTAATTAATACAAACATATTCATCTGACATTGAACTTGCTTGTGATAGTGACGGCAGGCACTATATAATGTTCTTCCACTCTCATCTCTTCTATATCAACACTACACTACATCACTCAACAATGCCGTATAAACTCAATAGTAAAAGACAGTATTAAATTACAGTTCTTGGAGTTTTTCTATGGCTTTACTGATTTGCCACCATGGCTAGTCTAGTGGATTGGGTCTTTTGTCTGGAACTGGCATAACGCATTGCATATTATCTGGACCTCAACGATCTCTTCAGAGCTGCTCTACCCATCAACAAAGCACTTTGGCATAGCAACGAGTCTGGTAGAACCAGGGGAAAACACCTCATACGTCTGGGGGTACGAAGAGGACTGGATAGCCATTCCCAGCTTGGAAGATTTATCGTGTTTGGCCCGGGTTAATTCTCTTGTCCCGCACAATGGTGGAGGAGATGGCCAGAAGAACAAACGTTGGGGTGCCCGTGGACACCATTGTAAATCACTATGAGTATTGGGGCACGGAAGCAAGCCAGATGCACCAATTCTTGAGGTCTGCAACCAGCAAGACTTGAAGCGTGGAGAGTTGGTTTGCTTTGACTCTGGGTCCAAAGATTCTATTTACCATCTAGAACTCACTGCATGACAGCTTTTAACACCCATTGCACTTATACATGGGACCTTCCGAGTCTAAACTGTGTTCTTTATCACAGTGGATGGATGAATTTTCCCCCCTTGAAGCAGGAAAATCCTTCGACTCACAGGAAGGCATTACGTTTTCTTTTTGTGACAGAACAGGCTTATTTCTCAAGCTAGACAGTGGACAGCAGACACGTACCTACATGACTGGGGAGTACTATGGTATGGAAATCCTCGCCTGCTTCTACTCAAACATGCTCCGATGAGAGCAGAATTGTCTGGCCGGGATGGCTCAAACTCTACAATCGCGAAGGACAAGAGGTACGACGATTTGGTCTAAAGAATCATGCCGGGGAAGTATGTCATCTTGAAGCCAGTGCACTCTTTGACCGCTTCTTCTTCAATGTCTTCCGTTTCAAGGAATCCAGCTGCGCGTCGTTATTCATTTATGCCAAAACTGGGGAGGAACTCTCTTAACGGCTCCTGAATAGGAGAAGTAGAAACCTGAAGTGGTTTTTTGGTACTCGTGGACGACTCTTCTATGTGATGCTTCTGCCTGAGGAGTTTATTTTTTCTACGCTGATAAATAACACAGTTTATTTTAGACGGCTCTTCATTTCCTACCGTGCAAGTAGACTTTTGTACGAGCTAAAGATGATGGACTTTTGCGGATGAAGGAGGTTGACGAAGGTCACGAATAGTCGGGTCTGGAACTGGTTTTCCAATAACTAAATTCTATAGCAGGACTCTTGCAATTCTGGGCTCATGTAGATCTTCGATGCCGGAAAGGTATCAAGTAACTATCTATCCACGGTTATTAGATGTATTCATCTTCAAATGGAGAGATCTGAAGATCCATTCATATATCGTACGCCAAGTGTGTTGTATGTAATGGTTTCGGATCTCGTGTGTCAACCATACGGTTTAAGGTTAAAATATAATGCCAACGGTTAAAGAATTAGACAAGCTTGAGATCTAAAACTATCGTCTTGATACAAACAGATCATGTGCTTATTAAACCTTTGCCATTTCTCTTTGTAGTTATCGTCTAACAAAAATCAGTCTGGCTACCCAGTCAGGTTTGGCGCGGTGGGCACTTCGTTAGAATTCGAAACTGGTGCCTTAAATCTCACCCCTTCTTTTTTTTCTACACAAGCAAAATACTCAACTCTCGTTAGGTTTCCTCTTTACGCCTCACTCATTAACTATGCTATGGAGCTGATATTATCCATTCTTCGGTTATCTGCCTTCACTCTTTTGGCAGCCTTTACAACGGTCTACGCCTCACCTGCAATCATTGTTCCCAGGAACATTACAGCCGACCAAGTTGAGGATCTCAAAATCGACCAGAGAATCAAGCCAGATGATGAAGTCCGCGAGAGAGCCAACGGCTATCGTGTATACCTATCTCTAGAACCGCCAGGCTGGGGAACGGGCCCAGTATGCTGGCTCGCATACCAAGTAGACCTGGGCACGACACATGTCAACATCTCTATTCCCGCAGACGTGGCACCTGAGACATCTCGAATCCGCATATCGACAAGCCTATTCAAAAAAGGTGCCCCAAGAGGTCTAGGCTATTCCTACAGCAGCCAAACCACCCTGCTTGGGGCAAACGGGACTTGGAGCCAGAGGGAGCTAGATGGTCGGGTTATTGGTGATGCGAATGAGCTTTCTTGTTGGGCTTTTAGATGTGATAGGAGATGTTACCATAAGTATTACACCGGTGACAAGACGCGCTCGAGTGATGGGAGTAGTGATGGGAAAGCGGATGCTTGTGTGAGTGAGTGTGCGAAGGGATTCAACCCTAGAGTTGTAGGATCTTCAAATATCATCTCGATACCAAATAAATTAATAATGGCAATGGTAGTTGGGTTTGTTCAGGTAATTACTAGTATAGTTTGATGGGTCGTATGATGCGATGTTCTCTGTCTTCACGGCAATGAAACTGAAACCATCAAGCCATCAAGCAGCGCTGTTGCTAAAAAACAACAAGAGTGTGCGTACATTTAAAGTAATAGAAAAAGAAGAAAAAAATCCTAGAAGCCGTCTTTATTGTCGTTCTAATCACGTCCCCTACCCCATATTTCATTCTCTATCGACTGACCGATTAACTTCTATACAGGCTACGTAGAGAATCAACCAATTCCTGCTTCCCTTGAACAGTTTTCTCGTCATACACCCAATCCTTTTCAATAACTCCACCAGGCAAGCCAGCAGTCGTCATACCCACAAACCCCTGTACATAGACTTCTGGGACAATTTTACTCCAGTATTCAGGTAGCTGATCTCTCTCGACTAGTTTCAACTCGACTTGCTTTCCGATGACTTCCTCAACCGCCTGTTTTAGATCCATAGAGCCGTAGGATCGAGGACCAAATAGTTTGAAATAATGCGGGCTGGGCTTGGTAGACTCGGCAAGTAGCGCGTTTGCGCAGCATTCGGCGATATCTTTGAGGCTCACCTACACGTGAAGTGTTAATATGAAACTCTGAGAATCTTTAAATATGACTCACCATAGGGATCTTATAGTCTATAGGCGTAATCCAGGACTGAATGGAAGGGTGTTCTTCTTTTGCCGCATCAAGTAAAGGCGCAAAGTCCTCCTGAAAGTATGAGGGTCTGACTATCAGAACCTCTGGTACAGAGTCTTTTAAGATCTCATCCGAGATATAATTCAACCGAAGATATCCCTAAAACAGAGTCATTGTTAAATGCGTGATCACTATTTTCAAATTTTAATTTTGACGTACAATACCATTTTCATTCTGAGAACCAATAGCCGAAAAGATAAGAAGTCTCTTCACACTGGGGGCGTTCCTAAGAGCATTCTTCACATTCGTAGCAGTTCGAGTCGCCCAGTCGCCCTCATCGGTTCCATCATAGATGGGAGGTGGGATATAAAAGACAGCGTCTGAGCGACTAAAATCAAGACTATCGCCAGATCCAACATCGCCTTTGACAGCTTCAAAATTTGAATTCTTGACAAACTCGTCTGGCGCTTTGGATGTGTTTCGGTATACACCACGAACAACGGGTTTGCTTTCAACTTCTAAAAGACTCCGGATGGTTTCGCGGCCAGCCTTTGTAGTAGCAGGCAGGACGGTGATATGGTAGGGCATGTTGGTGAGATGGTTTATGAAATGGTATACAGATCTAAGTCGAGTTGATTGTCTGGGATTCTCGATCACTTCACAGATGGCAACTGCCGTTTAAATAGTAGTCTAGGTTGCTTGATACAGTAAACTCGTCTGACATAGCTCAGCCGACCGGTCATCAACGGCTTACAACCTTCCGCATACAATACGGTGGGTGAACTATAAGTCCGCTCAAGTGTCATTGCGGAGTTTCGCAGTCCGAAAGACCGAAATACCACAAAATCACCACTCAAATTATCCGGAAGCCGTCTAGAGGCTTGGCTTTGCGGGCCCGGATAAGCACTATATCTGCATGTTGTTGACGCACTCCGTCATCTTACAAATTGATTAGAAATACGTTGCCTATTACACATTGGATCTTCCGCTGTCATCCCGATCGATGTAAAAGGCTGATATGACGGCCTGAATATTACAAGCAGTATGAGCAAAGACTCGGACCAAAAAGATCATCTATTCTGCATAACTTTTCTTGACTGAAAGCACTAACAATCAGGATGTTAGAATGCACCAGAGGGCGCACAGATTTGCTTATCCGGGTAATCTCACATTTCGACTGATCGACCGCCAATCACGCAACATCCCGATTCGCCATCCAGCATTACAATTATTGGCAACCCCCGCATCAAGACATTGATATAGAATGATAACACCAGATAGCAATCAAATTATTCAAGACCAATTTATGATTTAAGCGAGAGTTCTGTATCTTCTAAAATGTCTCCATCCGCCACCACTACTGCCTCAACAGGCCAGTCCATCTTGAACACAGCAAAGGCACAGGACGGAAAAGTGAAGCGGCTTCACCAGATTCCTGAGTTCCCTACAAAAGAAGCCACGAGACAATGGCAGTTGGAACAAATGGCGGGAGCATTCCGGGTGTTTGCTAAGCTTGGCTATGCGGATGGAGCCAGCGGTCACATCAGTTTAAGAGGTAAGTTGCCATATACTTTAGACCACTTCAATACAGACTAACAAAAACATCAGACCCTGTGGATCCAGACACATTCTGGATCAATCCATACGGTGTTCACTTTGGGCTATTGACCGTCTCTGATATGGTTCACATTGACGAGAACGGTAATCGAATTGGGGGCGCAGAAAAGCCTGTCAACACAGCTGGCTTCATCATTCATGCTGCTATTCACAAGCGCCGTCCTGATATCAACGCCGCTTGTCACCTTCACAGCCCCTACGGCCGTGCTTGGTCAACCTTTGGCAAGCCAATTGAGATGCTCAACCAGGACAGTTGCATGTTCTACAACGATCTCGCAGTATATGCCAACTTTGGAGGCGTTGTGTTTGCCAAAGAAGAGGGAAGTCGACTTGCTGATGCTCTAGGTGCCACCAAGAAGAACATCATCCTGCAGAACCACGGTCTTCTTACTTCAGGGGGTACCATTGGTGAAGCAGCTGCCTTTTTCATTGCCCTTGAGCGAGCATGCCAGGCACAATTGCTTGTGGAGGCTGCAGTGGCTCCTGATGGATCTCAACTTACGAAAGCTTTGGTTAGTGACGAGGAGGCGCAGTATACCAAGGAGAACACAGGAGGTCCTGAGGCCATGTACCTACAATTTGAGCCTGAGTATCAGCTTCTACTAAAGGAAACTGGAGGTGAATTTCTTCAATAAGAGATTGATCAGTTGGGGTAACAAGCATCAAAGTGTAGCCTGAAAAGCCAGACAGATGACCCTCTGGGTAAATACTTGGAGAATAAGACAACCATCTAAGCGGACAATGAGTACAAAGCACTTGAAAAGCATGCCTCTTTCTATTTTTCAATACATGACTTCACTTCGTTAATCAGTCTATAACTTACAAGACCTTACGCCGCTAGTTCACGATAAGCCTGACTTTTACTTCGTGTATTATCGATACGTTGCATCAGAAAATTCTTACATTAATTGATTTATGTAACTGCCATTATGTTGGCGGAGAGATACTTATGTGACGTTGTATAAAGTAGACGGCTATCCCTCCATATCTGCCCTTGAGCTCACGTGGGGTTTATGTTATAAGATACTTCTTGCCACCTAATCTTTCCTTCACTGAGGCTGGGTGTGCGGTATCCCTTAAGCTGTCTTATCTTCGCCATATATAGCCTGGAAATCTATGATTTCTGCACCCACTGTTATGTTAAAGAATAGCGCTCTGCAGCAACATATAACGCCGAGTATAATAAACATTCCTTTCTTAATATGCCTTTTTCCTAGTTAACTTTATCTCAGTTTAGCTAGCAGTAAAAAAGGTAGATAAACATAACGATTAATATAATATATAGCTATACTTTAAGTAAATCTCTTATCTACTTTAGACCTTTATATAAGAATACTACTATTTATATATATAAGGCTAGTTAGAGGGATAAATTAAAAATATTAAGCTAATTAAAAAAAGTATATAGGCCTTAGTAAGCGATTAATTAATATCTTTTAAATCTCTTAATTTTTCTTATCTTAATATTAAGAAGTTTTAAATAAAATTAAACTTAAACCTATTTATACATAAAGTATATTATGAAATTTTTTCAAGTATATAATTATTACTTTAAGATGGGAGTTGTTGAACCGGCTAGGGTGATTTATTATGCGTCATGCGTCTTCTATTCATATGCTTGCTTGTTCTTATTCTGTCTGACTTCATTTCCCCTCTTTATGGGCTGATGCTATGCGCTATTCCTATTTGAGGCGTACTTCATCAGGTGACTTTGCCTTTCCTTAGTNNACGCCTTGCGTAATCCTGTACCGCTTCTCGTGTGTACATTACAGCTCTGGTTTAACAGGAGCTAAGCCCACAGAAATGAGATTTAAAGCAATGCAGTGACCTTGTCACGTGGACCCCTCGGGATGCTTTCATATATCATATGCACTTAAAAACTTATAAGAGCCTTAAATCTAACGCTCTAATTAGCTGTTTTACATAAACAAACAGCCTTACTCTTACGTAAATGCCGTAGTTGAAGGTCGACTGAAGAAGATAACGGCGTTTTAACATATGCTGCCGAGAGATCCGGAGAATATTAAACTTTCCCGGCTTCCACACGATTACCCCGCGATCTCACTCAGATAGTCTCCTTGCGAGACTATCCTTATTAGTAATTACATATACTCGCAGGCCCCGACTATATAAATACTACTATACTCTCACAACATCCTCCAGACTCTTGCATTAAACAAGAGCATCGTCTGACGCAAGAATGGATCTTCAAGTAATCATCATAATCCTTGCCCTTCTCCTGCTGGTGAAGGCGGCAATAGCTCTCATTCAGCATCTCTACTCTCCCCTACGCTCCACACAGGGCCCCTTTCTCGCCAGACTGAGCTCGGTCTGGTATGCTTTCAAAGTATGGCAGGGCTCGTTCCATAAGGTCAACCTTGAGTTGCACCAACGATATGGTAAGTGATAGATCGGCTTGTTTCCCAGCCATGTCCCTCTGGCAAGCAGGTGGATTATCATGACATGATATTCTCGGATATTGACTGTGATAATTGACGCGCCCCTCAGGCCCCATCGCTCGCTACGGCCCAAACCACTATAGCATTAGCGATCTTAGCGCTGCCAAGGTCATCTACGGTCTGGGCACTTCCTTTCCAAAGTCCTCGTGGTATACATCCTGGGCAGGTCCTGGGCAACACAACCTTTTCACTGACCAGTTAACCCCCAGACACGCCCAGGACCGTAAAAAGTATCAGTCAACTTACTCTATGTCCGCCCTGGTCCACTACGAGTCCTTTGTGGACGAGTGCGCCGACCTCTTCAAGAGCCGGCTTGCTGAGCTTTGCGACTCACATTTATCTATCGATATGCGTCACTGGTTCCAGTGTTACGCTTTTGATGTCATCGGTATGATCACGTATGGAAAGCGTCTAGGCTTCCTTGACTGCGGCGAGGACGCTGGTAACGTCATCAGCGCTCTTGATGACTATCTAAACTATGGCACGCTGGTCGGCATCTTTCCTAGCCTGCACCAGGTCCTATTCCCCCTAAAAAACTTCTTAGCTGGCAGTAAAGGCGCCGGATGGGCTTATATCACGTCCTTCACAAAAGACAGGATGCGTGAGGCGCAGGCGAACCCGAAGGCCATTATCGAGGACGAGGATAAAGTTGTCACGCAGGATTTCCTTTCAAAGTTCCTTGCTAAGCACTCAGCTAGCCCTGAACAATTCACTGCCTTCCACGTCCTCGGAGGGTGCCTCGCTAACATGTCCGCCGGCTCCGATACTACCGCTATCAGCCTTTCGGCCGTTATGTATTATCTCCTTAAAAATCCGGCGTGCCTAGCCATGCTGCGCGAGGAGATCGATTCTTTAACAGAAAACGGGCAGCTCTCTTACAACCCCACTTACAAGGAGAGCCAGCAGATGCCGTACCTGCAAGCCGTCATCAAGGAGGCACTACGCTTACATCCTGCCACTGGGCTGCCCCTGGAGCGTGTCGTCCCCGAAGGAGGTGCTACAATCTGCGGTCGCTTCTTCCCAGAAGGCGTAAGTCTCATGTCAAAAATTCTAGGAAAACAGACTAACCAAAGCTGTAGACCGTTGTCGGTATCAATACCTGGGTTGCCCATCATGACTGCGACGTCTTTGGGCCGGACGCTGACAAGTTCTTACCCGAGAGATGGCTTCAAGACGATGCCGAGAAAGTGGCACAGATGAATCGTTTCTGGATGCCGGTGAGTCCAGCCAGCCTTTTCTAAGTTGTAGGAAACGCTAATCCATATACTACTGCAGTTTGGTCTCGGGTCTCGGACTTGTATCGGACGTCATGTTTCCATGCTTGAGATGTGCAAGCTGATCCCGGTTTTGGTGCGAGACTTTGACTTTAGTCTTGATGAAAGTCTGCGCCAACGGGAGTGGCACACGCAAGACTACTGGTTTGTTAAACCAGTTGATTTCAAGGTGCGGTTGCAAATACGGTTCAAGGGGTAGGAAACTATCAATATTACCCCCAAGCGCCAGTGCCGCAGCTGAGTCAATAATGCGAAACCCCTGTCCCCCGTCTTCGTCCTTGTGGAGCTTAAATCAAGCGTCGATAAGGAGGTGCCAGATGTAACATGGATACTGAGGCGTTCTTCCTGCTCCTAGTTGTCATTAAGGAGGATCTACTGTTCTTCTTGAGTGGTATCGTTGTCTAGCCACTACTTGTAACTAAAAGCATGATTTATCTAGCAGATTGTCTATACTGGCAGCATCTGATGGCTTGATGACAGCGACAATCATAACTGAGCCATGATTGATACTAACAGGATTGCTACATGCTGACATGTTGTGGCAATTCAGAACCTCATTATTCAAATACCTTACGACGAAATACAGCAGTCTTGTTAAGAAGGGTTCTGGTACTTGGTTACCGTTGAAATTAACATTTATATTCTATATATGTTTGTCTTCAAAACACTATATGTAAATAAACATATGACCTTCTTATTATCTTGTTTCCCTAGGATAAGTAGGTCTAATTTAAAGTCTTAATTATAAAGCTTCCATGAGGCCATGTCGCAGCCTCGTCGACTATCCTATGGCCCGTCCCTTTTAACAACTTATTATATGCTTTATTCCTTTCTCTTACTATATATCGTCTACAATTTCCTTAGCTTTATCCTAATAGGTAGTGAAGAATCTCTTGAGCAGCCTTCTGACGACCCTCCCACTCTGGGTGACGAGAGGCTATTTCCTTTACCGTCCTGCGTATCTGTGCTGAATCAGGCCCGAAGAGTATTTCTACCATGGCCTCGGCTAGTTCGTCCGTTTTCCATCGGGGCTTTGCTTTGTTGTTCGCCCAGCGCCCGATACCAAGGAGCTCAACTCGGTTTGCGAAGTCATAGCAGTCTGTCCAAGCGGGCAGCAGTGCCTGTGGGACGCCGGAACTGATTTTAGTGTCAGTTAAGGAGATAGTTTCTTGGAATAGATGATTACCATAGGGATTCGTGAAAGGACTTGGCACCGCCGTGATTTACAGAACACACAATGTTTTGTGATTCTAGCACCGACTTTGGCTCAGCTACCAGCCAGTCCGTGACACGTGCTCTGTCTTGATCAATGAAGGGTCTAAGTGTATCAGGCACCAAGGCCCATTCATCGGTATAGGAGTCTCTTTCTGGGGCATTGCTTTGTTTATCTGGCGTTCTCCCTAGTTTCCATAGTATCTGGAGACGTTCTCCGGGTGATTGCAGTTCATCAGCATATCTCAAGACGTCTCTGAAAGCTTTGTCCATTTCGTATGCTTCAGTGGGATTGGATTTGTGATGTGTGCCTAGATTGACGTATATCGTTGGACCTCGACTGATCCATGTAGCCAATGGGGCGTCAACTTGTCTGAGAAGCGGATCTGGTCGTACAATGGGACCGCAGGAAGTAAGTTGTGGGGGGATAATACTAAAGGGATAGTCTATGTCGGGACTATTGGCCACAAGGATAGGAAGGTTTGGAGGTGCTGGCTTCAAGACGCCAAGTTCCATCATTGTCATGAGCGCTATAGATGAATCTATCTCGTTGTGAAGAACCTCGTTGGTCCTTTTCAAGCGGTTATCAGTGAGCAGGGTGTATGCAGCGACAAAGCTGAAACAGATATTTGTTGGGATAAGACTCCATGGTATAGGATAAGGCAGGGCCGAACAAGCACTTGAAAAGTTAGTTGTGTAAAAATTCTCTAATAGAATAGAACTGATGGCTTGCATTGGGTATTTCCAGAGCGCGGCCAGCTTTGGCTGGAGCGGAACGGCGAACTCTTTGATCGTGTTCGGTGAGAGGACAATCCACTTGACGCCTCGGTAATGGCAAAGAGTCAAGGCCTGTGTGTACAGCGGTTCAACAATTGTCAAGTCTGAGTCGACTTCGTCAAACACCCGTTCTGTCTCCCTATAGATCTTCATGAATTCCTCAGGGCCCCAAGGGATCATGACTGCTGGTAGAATAGCGACGCCTTTGGCTGAATTGACGAACCCTGGAGCGAGCTCAAGTGTCTCAAATATTGCGGTGTCTGGATGTTTAGTTGCGGGTCCCCAGCTGGTCCCTTCCACCTTATGAAATACAAAATCCTTTGGGATCTTCAGCTTCTGTTCGGCGGCTGCAGCCTTCATGAATCTCGAAGCATCATCCACACTACGCTCCAGATCTTGGAAAGAGGCAATGTGTATCTCAATATCTTGGCAGGCAAGGCCCAGCGCATGTGCAGTAGCGAGAAAGACGTTTGCTTGGCCATAGTCGCTGTTTGTGAACAGGAGAAGACGTTTATTTGGCACCACGGCGACTGATTCCAAGGGAAGGGGAAAAGCAGTGTTAAGAGACCACGGGTCTTCTCAGCCCTAGAGAGTAGATTCCGATATAGCTAAAAGCAACGGCAAACGCTTGATTTAATATGCGGTTCTGAATGTAAGCTTACTTTAAAAGTGCGTTGGTAATATCTTACTTATATTCCAAGTTTAGATCATAGTTACAGTCGTTGTGGAGTATACATAGGCCTGTAAGGGTCTCAACCAACCCGTCGCATACTTAGATTTTCTAGATTAGGTTATATTTTTTGCTCTAGTATAGATGTGTTGTATTAGGCCCTTATATGTGCGTCACCTTTTAGAAGCGTGACTCGAAGCTTCTGTTAGTATTAGCTACCTATTTTAAAACTTAATCCTTCGGTTTCAAATACCTTGACAATCTCCTGTAGACCTGATATTAAAAGGCCTAACAATAACATATGTGCTTGCTGCTGCTTTATATAACTTGTGTTATGATGTGCATCATGCGGATGCATCTATGATATTAGTGTCTGTGCAGCCAGATTATAGGGTTAATATGCGGATACATCAATTGAGCTTGCACAAAGCATGAATTCGGTTCAAGATATTGCGCAAAACATAATATGGAGAAAGTATGTTTCAAGTCTGGGCGAAAATGCCGCTGAGGACGAGACTCATCGAGTTGCGTTATAGGATTACTGGCTACAATAATAGACCACTTACTAATGCTCTGCTTGATCTGCTTTCATAACAGCGTATTGGAAAATACTTAGCAAAGTCCTTGAATCCTCCAATCCAACCGAGATTCTAATTTGAGCGTTTGAAAGCCCTAAATCCTCCACCCTGACCTCTTTGTCATGATTGTAAATAAGATACGTATACCCCAGAGCGATGGTCCTGTGAGCACCGAGGTGAGGCCCGTTGTATACGTGGAGATTGTCGTAAAACGCCACGGCACTCTCTTGCGACTTGAACTCAATGCTGAAGAGGCAGCCGTATCCTGGCGTGAAGTCGGCCGTGGGGGTACGCATGAAGACATCGTAGTTCCCATGCGCTCCGGAATACGTGGTAGTAGGATAGAAAACATTCTTAATGCTTCCTTTTAGGATCTTTGATCGCTTGTATAGCCAATCTGTGACCATCTTTGCGTTGTAGTTGACGATGGTGGCTCGCTGGAGATAGTCCTCGCTGTTGTGTCGCAACACTCTCGCGTCACCAGTGAACAGGTCGTTGACAAACTCCTGATCGAACTGATTCTTCAATTCGTGGTATTTCCGGCTGGAAGGATTCAGAATAACGCTGCCTCCCATGACATCCGCATGGCCGCTGAACAATTTAGTCAAGCTACTGACTACAATGTCGGCGACAGGAAGAACATCGACGTTACAGAATCCACCAATTGTCTCGTCGACGACTAAAGTGAAATCAAGCTCATCGGCCAGCTGCCGCAGATAGGGGATGTTTGGAGTGAATAGCAGTGGGTTGCTGGGACATTCGGTCCAGAGCGACAGGATGGGGCTCCCTTTGGTCTTTTCCTCCCGAATAAACTGCTCAAGAGCATCCATGTTGGTGCTAATGGGGAAAAACTTTAACCCATTGCCGTATTTGTGGATGACGTTTCGGGTTTCATAGAAGCAAAGACCCAGTATGACGCTCTTGCGATCACTGTTTCCCGCAAGGCGATGTAGATACTGATGGGTGTTGTAGATGGCCGCCATACCTGACTGGAAAAGGTAAACATCTGAGGGCTGTACCTTCTTTTCCCTACTCGTGATGGGGGCACGCTCGACAAGGTAAGCGATG
The DNA here is from genome assembly GCA_021655885.1 of Fusarium abutilonis. Taxonomy (NCBI): domain Eukaryota; kingdom Fungi; phylum Ascomycota; class Sordariomycetes; order Hypocreales; family Nectriaceae; genus Fusarium; species Fusarium abutilonis. Next base: position 73,063 of record JAJJWN010000222.1, on the reverse strand, counting down.
CGCTCACGAAGAACCTTGTGAGGGGCTTCTGCATCTTTGCCAGAGGATAAAGGTGTAGTGTCAAGAGGAACCTCTCTAAGCCTGGCCAGGTTTTCTAGCACATGCTCTGCAAAGCGACTGGAGATTGCAACACCAGTATCGGACCACCAGGACATTACATGTACTAGCTTATCCAACGGAAACGCTACTGCGAAGAGGTACAGCTTCGTGTCATCAGCCGTGCTGCACTCATATGCTCGGATCGATACTGTCGAAGGCACAAGAGTCTCATGGCCGTCTGTCCTATCAGGGCTTGTGATATAACCAACGCATGTTTGGGCAACTTGCAGCCTCGGAAACAGAAAGCATGTCTGTTCCTTCGGATTTAGTCCAGATAGCTTTATGACCGCCTCACCAAGCTTTGCAGGGCCGAAAAATCGATGGTCAGCACAAAATGGGCGAATCCAGAATTTGGAACTCACCTTAGCACAATCTTTATGCAGTAGAATGCGCGGATAGATACTGACGATCTTGGAGAGATGAGCAGGGTCCCGTTCTGAGAGCTTCACCAAAGCCTTCCATCCAGGGAAGTGTGACGTGACAGAATGGCGGGGAGCCGGAGGCAAAGAATGAGACCATGGTGTATCAACCTTGTCTGGCTCCGGTAGGTCCCGGAGTTGGAAGGGATCCATAGTTATATTGGATGAGACTTCAGATGAGGAAACCAGATATGATTCTCTAAGCGTGAATTTACGGCTATACCTTCATATCGCTGAGTGGGACAAGACCAAGGCAAGTCATACTTAACAGCTTTCTTCTGGACGATACAATGCTTCCCTGTATCAGATCCTTGCGAACCCCGCTGAGTTACCAGCTTTTCATTAGACATTGTTGGCCGTGCGGAACAATACTCATGTTAGTTAAAAACGGAACAGAAGTAACTAGGCTGGTCTGTAGTTCGAGTCGCATGGTTTAGAAGAGGGCGGATTAAGTTGATCCGGAACCTCCCAATGGTTTGAGGGGCGCTCTTGTAAAGTTTCGCCGAACAAGTGGAGGTGGAAGCAAGGCTCCAACACAACTTACTCAGAGTCTCAGGCTATAAGTTGTCCGGTCCATATTTCATATGCATAGTATAATACTACCGTACAAGGTTGTAAAGCCCAAGCTGTATTAATAATTTTCGGCATCGGGATGCAACGATGACTGAGCCGGGGTAGAGGAATTGCTAATTATTATATGGAGACAGTTAGTTAACAAGGGCATCTACCTGTATTTATATGCCGAATAGAAATTAAAGAATACAGGACTTGACAACAATCAGTAAAAGCCTGGCGAGAATTCGAACTGGTCGAATTATTCCTGAAATCATTCTGTTTCATCATGGCTAAGGACACGATCAGTACTACAGCACACCGAGAAAAGTTTACACTCTGCGTCTTCTGTGGTAAGTTTGCTGCGCATTAGCCAAGCATGCGCTGACTTGTTTCATGACAGGTGCCAGTCAAGGGGTATCCCCAAACTACACAGATGGAGCCACAGCGCTTGCAGAGGCCATGGGTTCTCACTCGTGGTCTCTTGTATATGGCGGTGGCACGCTCGGGCTGATGGGAAACCTCGCCAAGAACCTGGTTCGGCTTTCGGGGCCAGAAGCCGTCCATGGTGTGATTCCTGAAGCTCTGTTGAGGACGGAGAGGGGGGTGGTCAAGCCTAATGTCACTGAGTACGGCAAAACAACCGTGGTACATAGTATGCATGAGCGAAAGGCGATCATGGCCAATGAGGCAGACGCCTTCGTGGCTTTGCCTGGCGGCTATGGTACTATGGAGGAGTTGTTTGAGGTAGCTACGTGGAATCAGCTTGGGATCCATGATCGTCCCATCGTGCTCTTCAATATTGGTGGCTTCTTTGACCACCTTATTGCCTGGCTAACGAACTGTGTCAACGAGGGTTTTATTTCCAAGGGCACGGCCAACATTATCAGTGTTGCAGATACACCTGACGATGTTATTAAGAAGATTCAGCAGTATGAGCTGGCTGCCGGAAGACATCTCCTCGACTGGAACTCAAAGGAGGCAACAAAGATCTCGGCTATCTGAAGCCTTGCTCGGGGCTGAGTATGTCCAGGGTGGTCATAGCTAAGACAAGAATTCAAGTTTTGAACTCAGCTTTACTCTGTAACTGTTGACTGTTGTTGTTATTATTCCCCGGCCTCCGACGTACCCTTCCGTAGTCTCATCCTGTACAATGTATGGTTTGAAGGTAGGTGTGTAATACCCCCGAATCGATCTGATATTCCTGATTTATCGGGGATACGGCATAACAACACTGTCCGGCACCAACTTACGGATTGCCGGGGAATAGTTGGTCAATTGCATAGGCTCCCCCCGCATGCCTCACGAGAATAAAGACCCAACTCGATGTTCTCTTCATAACACTCTTAGACAAAGCAATTTTCCAATTTTCCCTCTTAGTATTTCGTTTCATCATCATCATAGCACAATGGCTTCTTTAATTCCGATCGTTGTCATCATTGGACCTACTGGCATTGGGAAAACACGTCTCAGTGTCCAAGTTGCATCGGCCATTAATGGTGAGATAATCTCGGTCGACAGTATCCAAGTGTACCGCGATTGTCCTATCATGGCCGCACAAGTCACCACGGACGAGATGAAAGGTATTCCTCACTATTTGGTTGATTACCTCGATGCAACACAAGAGCCTGTAGACTTTGTTCCTCAGGCTGTCCAGATCGTCAAGTCCATCCACGACCGTGGCCGTGTCCCCGTGATATGCGGCGGATCTACATCGCTTATGGAGCCGCTGTTGTTTCATCCCTTTATCCAGGAGCAGAACCTTCTTGCCATCGCCTTGAACTCTGACTTATCGACCATTCGAGGTCTCTGCGACGACCGAATCTCTCAAATGCTCGAGGATGGGCTCCTTGACGAGGTCAACAAGCTCTGCGACCTAGAGAAACGGTATGATCTATACGACAAGCCTCGCCGTACCGGGGCATGGAAGTCAATCGGTTACCCAGAACTACGGGCATGGTGTGACGCGGGAAGCACTGAGGAAGCTGAGAAGCTACTCAGAGATGGGTTGGAGACGATGAAACAAAATACGCTGCAATATGCCAGCATGCAGCTCGACCTCTTGTGGACTCGTCTTCTTCCCGCAATGTCAAGGATGAAGAGAAGCTGCCTCGTCCTCAATGTCGTCTCACGCCAGACATTCTCTCAAGACGTCGAGATGCCGGCTCTCAGGGTATGCAAGAAGTGGATGTTAGACTTGGATCGAGAGGCTGCATTGGGTGCATCAAGGGATGGCTATAGGCATGGATTTGTTGCTGTGCAGCCCATGGAGACCATCACGCTTCAAGCCACTGAGTAAGGGACTATACTGTAGCTATGTTTTTGAAGTTTCGAGATCAAGATTGTATCTAAGGCCTCTACGTCCGTCTTTCCACCTTCTACAGCATGGACTTTGTTGATATGTTACTGACGTGATTAAAAACTTTGATCTTTGTCTTGTGGCCATTTTCCCTGCATCTTGTTGTACTTTGTTAAAGCCTTGAAGACAAATTTTCAACCACAGGCCCAGCAGTAAATGAGACGTCCAGGTCTCTCTTCTTTGGCAAGAGACGATGCACGTTAACAATGACTATAAGTTTATAAGTGCAGTCATTAAGAGTGAATATAATGCACGGTTAAACCAAACAAACTGGATGGGTTTTATTTGTATTCGAAGCTCATTTAATTCTATGAGGCAGATGAAGCACACTTAGTCGCCCCCATAGAAAATGATACAATTGCTATTTAGTTACCAGCATTTGCAAAAAAGACAAGCAAACAAGTGGAAAGTCAGCACCAACTTCAAGCAGTGACCATTGGTTTCGCCTCCTTTGCCTCATGTCGATTGACCAGGACATGGTCCTTTTCGTCATCGGCAAACGACAACGTCTTCTTGGTTTCCCACTCTGAGGCTGTCATATTTGGCTCATCACCGTCATCTCCCTCGCCTATCAACCTTCTCATGCTCGCACTCTTCTCAGGCCTCATGAAGTATGCCATGCTGTATCGATCAACAAATCGCTGGTTACCCGGAGAATACGTTACGCGGTGCATGTTGCTGCGGAGTAACCCACCGGTCCAACGTACCATAGCATCACCCAGGTTGACGATCAAGTGGCGAGGCTGCGGACGAACCCAAAGCCATGCCGCCGGATCAGTTGTAGGCTTTCCAGGTTCTAGGACCTGCAGGCCACCGAGCACATTAGCCAGGAGGGTTATCATGCCGAGGTCTGTGTGATGACGCATAGCAGTGCGAAGGTCCTGCTCTTCAGAGGTAGCTTCAAACTTTAGAAGTCGAACGAGAGAAAGTGAAGGTTCCGTAGGACGAGTCAACTTGGTGAATGTGTCTGCGGGTAGCCCCAGCTGAGTTGCTAGAGTAGTGTGAATCATTGATGCTATCTTTTGACTGTGTTTGAAAAAAGAATTAAACAGGGGCAGATTGCTCTGCACGGGAGGAGGATACTGCGGGACTGGTCCAACTCCGTTTAAACCGTCTTGACCTATGTTGAACCATTCGAAACGGTCTGGCTCATTGGTTTCGGTCTTTCCAACGCCGCGGATCTTGAAGCTTTGGCCTGTTAGGTGGGATTCGAGTCACCTTATACCGCTAGGAGAACAAGACTCACCCTTCGAAACTCCGAGGGACATCAACATGATATTGCTTCTTAATATCCAGCGGCAACCCCATGATGTCTTTGCTTACATGGCCCATGATGTTATCAATCTCGGTAACCAAGGCGTCGCCTTGCGCATCTCCACGCAGGTCAAGGAGAAAGAACCCCACTGTCTGGCACGCTTCCAGAAGGCTTCGGGCGGTGGCCTCGTCTCCTGAGCAAAGCCCAGCTAGCGAGATGCTAGGAATGGATGCAGTGGGAATGTCATCTGGGAAAGGAGGAATGTTTTCGAATAGCTTTTCGGAGGCCATGTTTACGAATGAGATGGTATAGAATACTGTGATCTGCAATGGACTAGGAGTACGCAGTTTGTATTTAAGAATCGTTCTATAACAGTGTTGCTGTTATTGATATAGGGGTCTGAATATTGGAACAGGCGTATATAATACACTTGCGTGGTAGCGTACTTACGCGGGAAAATATTGTCATCTGAGAATGGCCTGATGCAGCCCCTATCTTATTGTTCCAATGCCAATCACACGAGTATCCTAACTATGTTCCTACAACTTATAAAAATTTTACCCCGGATTCTTTACCTTTTATTATGTTCCGGTGCTGACCCAGTGGTCTCCACTCAACGTTAGCAGCTGATTATTCTCCCGCGGATTATTATTAGTATGTCAATGTATTGCAGTATATATATATAATCAGATGCTATATAACCCTACAGGGGCATCATTAGCTGTCTTTAGCGACGTAAACTTCAAAGTCCAAAGCTACTGTATCCTCTGACTCTCAGAGCTTCCAGGAACCATGTCACACACGCCTCCAACGCCTCCTGCGAATCTCGTACACCATTTTTCAAGGGCTTCAAAAGCGAGAAGACCAAATCCCTTAAAATTGTATTACAAGTATCTTGTCACTCCGGGCATGTGCAATTTCTCCGGTGGTAAGCAGCTTAAGGGCCTTATCAACAGTTCAATTGATTGACGAAATTTGGTCGTAGGACTGCCACATACAGACCTTTTCCCTTTTGACGCCATGGACCTCTCAGTATCTCAACCGGCCAAATTTTCCATCTCTACTAATGATAGTCCTTGTTCCAAACCTGACAGTGGATCAAGTGTTCATTCTCATATCTCACGAAGCAAAACAAAGAGCAATGCTCTTCTTCAAAATCATAATATTGACTGGAGTTCCGCCCTTCAATACGGTAGTGCTCAAGGATATCCACCCCTCTACACGCGGTTGAAGGCGCTGATACAAATACACCATCCAAACATACCTTATCAAGGTGGCGCCGATATCATAATCGACGCTGGCTCGGCAGATGGACTCGCAAAGGTATTTGATCTTTTATTCAACCCTTGGGACGAGGATCTGGACGACGTTGGAAATCGGCAAGGCTTGATGGTGGAGGATTTCGTGTACGGACCACCACTCAACCAGGTTAGACCTAAGAACTTGAACATCGTCCCAATTACAATGGACGTCGAGGGTATGCTGGCATATGGAACTGGCAGCCTTTCTGATGTTCTGCAAAACTGGGACCCCGCGAGAGGGAAGAGACCACATGTCTTGTATACTATCCCGTAAGTTGTTTCGTCAACTACCCAGCTGCGGATGAGGCTAACACCACCACCAGTACGGGCCAAAACCCTACCTCTGGTGTACTTTCATTCAAGCGACGAAAAGAAATATATGATATCTGCTCACGCTTTGATATCATCATAATCGAAGACGACCCATACTGGAACCTTTACTATCCATCGGCTCGGTCCATCTCTATGCGTTACCGCGGATCTGCTCCTTCGACGAACCTCCCAACAGATCCCCCTCCCAACTATTGCACGGAATCATTGAAAGGTCGATCCACTGGCTACCGATTTCTCGACGAGTTGATACCAAGCTTTCTGAGCTTTGATGAAGATGGACGAGTGATCCGACTGGATTCGTTTTCCAAGTCCATTGCTCCAGGCTGCAGGCTGGGTTGGATCACTGCTCAGCCAGCCGTGTGCGAGCAGCTGTTCAGGATCACCGATGACACCACCCAGCAGCCCTCCGGTTTTGCACAAGCTATAATTGCTCAAATAATTGGAGAGCCTTCTAGTCCCGATGGACAGACAGTGCCCGTCTGGGGAGTAGATGGTTGGGTTCGTTGGCTTGAAGGCCTACGCTCTACCTACCAGCGTCGTATGGTGAAAATGGCGACGGTGCTGGAGGAGAACAGGTCCTTGACCACCAAGACGGGCACTATCAATATGTTTGAATTCCAATGGCCCATGGGTGGTATGTTTCTTTGGGTTGAGATTAACATCTCCAGCCATGATCTTGTGTCTGTAGCTGGAGCGAAGCGACTTATGCGGGCTTTGTGGCTTCACTGCACGCGACATCCTTACCTGATCATGACTGTTCCTGGGGAAGAGTTTGCTGCCACTGAGACAATCAAGATGGATCGGGGATTTTTGTTCTTGCGTTTCTGCTTTGCGGCCGTGGAAGAGGACCTGCTGGAAGCTAAAACACGATCGTTTACCGATGCCGGTCGAGATTTCTGGTCTATCACGACCATTGAAGAAATTGACAATATCCTACTAGAGGACAAAAGGTTGATTTGAGACCGGACAAAATACCCAAGAAAGAGCCAAAGGTCGCATCAAAATATAGTATAGCTCTCAGGTCATCCAAATCACATTTGCCTATATTTACATTTGTGTAGCCACTATATATTATCAGGGTGTATCGAATGGGCAAGAGCACGACTGTCAAAGATCAACAAAGACTAGTAATAATTTATTCAACAACACCATCGGCGAAACTAATAAATAACTGGAACCAGGCCATGTCAAAGATCTTCCGGACCACAAAGGTTCCACACCCCGGGGAAGGAATGTAGATCGCCCGAGTTCTCTTTCAACGACCTGAAACAGCAGCTACCGAGGACAAGTCAGCACCACCAGCATCCATCATCACAAGTTACCACTCAAGCTCTAAAACATTACAGTAACCTCCTTCAGGTCTTCCAATGGCGTATTGCACAGACACAGCTTCTTCATGCCCGATATAAATCAGAGGCTTGCCAGTACCTACAGCGCTTGCATTCGCAGCCAGCTGAATCTCGCGTAACTGGTCTAAAAGTACAAACCATGCGACCACCGATTCAATAGAGGGGCCTACCGTAAGGAGTCCATGGTTCCCTAACAATGCAGTCTTTTTATTGCTGAGACACTCGGCAATAGTCTTGCCTTCATCGGTAGAAAAGACAAGTCTGGCGAAATTGCTTTCTCAGTATTGATCTTGTGTCTTCCACGAGCGCCAAACACGGTTGATTACATCTCAACCCCGGAGTTGCAAGCTATGCAACCAGATACGGTCATTATAAACGTGTCTCGTGTAGCAGAGGAAACTAACACGAATTATCTTCGCACATTGCAAGAAAACATCGTGGCTTTTGTAATGGGGAAACCGATCAATTGTGTAGTATAGACAGAGCAGGAAATCATGGTTGTTTACATCTCGGTAACTTGAACTTACCTCCAAGACATTTAAGCCTCTTGACCGTAAGTATCAATGATCCATTGACAAAATCTAGTCCAATTCTCGTCAAAATCTTTGTACGCCTTATCCTGCAAAGAGAGGCTCATGCAACTATGCTCAATGCTCCACTCCACGATGACCCGCAAACCAGAGATTGAGAGGTTGTTGGTTCCCATCAAGGCTTGGTAAAAGTCGTGAGAGAGTACACTAGCCCTTTATTTATTGTCAGCCTTGTGTGTTTTCAATTCGTAGAGCAGGCACAAAGACGAGAGGAAAAACACAAAACTTACCCCCAAGATCCCGGATCGTCACTATTAATAGTGCACGGGACGCAGTTTGATAACAGTATGGGTAGATGATGTGTCTTTGTCGTCGGACAGAGCCCCAGAACCTCGTTGGAGATTGGACAAGTTTCAATGGCAATGTTCCTCTCTTTGCATAGCTGCATTAATAATGGATGCTTGACGATGCTGAAACCATGTCCAATACGCTTTGTCCCGAGCATGATGGCATCGAAGAGGTTCAAGTCTGTGTCGCCTCCATGGTCGAGAGTTTCACCTGCGTGAAGGATGAAGGGAAGATCGAGGCCTAACTTCTTGATCCTGGCTCGCATATCGAGAAGTTCGGGAATCCAATACGACAAGGGATAGCCGACATCTTCTTGGCCTTGCAGATCGAAGCCTGCAGTGGTCTGTTAGCCCGTGGTGATCCAGAACATCTGCGATTCGAACATACCGCAAATCAGATCTGGAAATTGCTGTTTTACTTCTATACAAGTTTCTATACACCTCTTCATAGTCTCTTTGTCGATCGAACGTAGACAGGCATATATAAGCTTGACACCGTAAAATGTAAGGCCTGATGCTTGAATCTTGGGAACCTCCTCCTGGAGAACATCCGCCAGTAATTGAATCATGGCTGCGTGACCATATTCGCGGGTACCATCGTCACTTCGGATAGTGAAGCCGTAATTCATCGCAAGTCGTATCTCAGCGTAGGAAATGCCGTCTTCAGCAAATCTCCAAAGAATTCGTCGAAAGTGCTCCCGATAAGCAGTTTCGTAGCAAAGCATCGAGCGCATGATAAGAACACTCCGCATAAACTCTTTCCAGATACTAACAAGAGTAAGCTGCAAGGCCAGTGAGTAAACAGGGCTACGTCTACATACCCGTTGACTGTCTGGTGAGGATGGTAGGCATCCTCCGACTGGATCACCATTCGTTTGACAAGCCATGCCTCTGCCCTCTGTGAACCACCAGGGAACAGGCGCAAGAAATCAGAATACTTCATCCAAGAACCAGTGGAGTACGCCTTGTTAAACAGATTTGTTGTCTCGTTGAGGGGCACATCTTCAGGCAAGACACAGAATTGGGGTAGCCCGCAAGCAAAGAATCCCTTTGTTGTCAGCGGGCAATCGCAGCTGATATGAAGTCTACTCTGCTTCCTCGCATCCTCTAGCATGGTCTTGGGCGGCAAGATGCAATCAAAGTGGCAATGTAGAAGAGCTCCCTTAGGTGCCTTCAGGCCAATCTGGAAGAGTTTGCTGTCCTCGATGGCGCTGAGACCATGGAGGAAGTGGTGCCCAGCTTCGCAGCCGGAACCATCTGGAAGCACGCCATGATGGTTGCATTCTTCCCACTTCTTCAGCTTCTGTACAATTTCTTGGGCCTTGGCTTCAAGAACCGACCTCTTGGCCCTGCGTTCATAGCCCAGCGACTGCTCAGCACTAATCAACGAATCCCGAGCTGCGAAATAGTCTTGGACAGATCCGAAGTCTTCCGGCAATGCAAATGAAGGCGTGGTCATGATGGGGGTATTGCAATATCAAGCGCTACGCAGTGAAGTCCAATTATGAGGGTTCCGAAGGGTTAACTACCAAAAGAAATGACATGACGGCGGAACCGCATGGCATGATATGATGATACATAGTACATAAGGAGGGGAAGAATCCATGGACAGGGACAGGGACCCCTGTGTTGCATCAAGAGGGGTACTTATGTACAATGAGGCCTTCCAAGTTTCGTTCGTCTTCTCGCGGGCTCAAGTTTCTCCTATCGATCAGAAGGGTAACTATGGGTATTCCATACAGCGTTACACTGATTTTCCGGCCGAAGGGTTTCAGTAATTACTCAAATTCTCCCGCTTATCTAATCCTTTAACTTACCCTAAAGGTATGGCCTCGACATTTGTTTTCCCAACCAACTTCAGTTCTTGAAAAAGGAGGGCAATTAATGTAATTAAAGACATTAAGCATGGGACGGTAATAACTTATCCCATCTTATATTCATTGGGTTCCAACTTCCTAGCAACGTGCCAGGGTTTACATATAAGTCTTGATAATTTCAAATTCGTCTCCTGACTCCAAGCAGCTTTCTAATATATCGAGGAAGGAGATATAACGAATCTCTTTTCTTTTCATAGTTAGATTATTATATACGACATATTTATAATTGACGGCCATTTTATCTATATTTACTATATATAAAAAGGTGTGACATGCATTTAACTGACTGTATCGCCATATACAAATGAATGGGGCCACGATTTGATTTTACAAGCAAGTCTTCCGTGGCTCCGCAACTATCTGCTTCCTAGATACATCTTGAATCAGGAACAACAGGGTAACTTAGATATCTTGAAGCATTCTCTGTAAGATAGTGTCTGTGGTATTCCATAGCATAACAACATTGTTGTTCATCCAGAAAGCTCCCGTGTACCAAGTAGATCGAAGCCCTTGCAAGGCGTTTGCTTCTGATACAACACCATCACGCAGCTGAGCAGCAGACCAGCGCCGGTACAAGAGTCCGTGATCCTCAAACGTCTTGAACTCCAGATCGCTAGAATTTCCGGTTGGGATCGTTCCAGCATCCATGAGGTTCTGGAGCGAGCCGCGTACGAGGCTCTTTGCGTCTTCAATATCATTGTCCTTTGTAACAACAGCTAGGGCGCGGTGAACAGGTCCTGTCGACGAGTTCCCCCTATAATTGAAGCCGGCTTGGAACGGTACAGAAGGGTAGGCGAGATAATTGGCGGCGATTGATCCTGGGGCTACATTGGCGATTTCGGCCGCGGGCAGGGATGGATGCGATACGATGCCGGTGTAGTAGCGATTGCCCGTGGTGGACGTGAAAACAGCCAACTCTTGGTCGTTCAAGTCGAATATTTCTGGATTTATCGTTTCTGGCCCAATAGTCACCAAGAGCCGCTTGGCGTTGATTTTGGTCGTGTCCCCAGCCTTATTCTTCACTTGAAGTTGTACCCCATTGTTGGATCTTTTTGCCGAGACTACTTCACTATCGTACATAACATCGCTGCCCAAAACCTCGGCGGCCCTCTGCCAGATCTCCGAGTTGTCGCCTGACGCTGGCTGAATGGCTCCTCCGCTGGGGTTGTATGACTTCCAGACGTCGATCATCAGTGCAGTATTCAGATCAACAACTACAGTATCCCAGATGCTCGGGCTTGCGGCTTCTAGGTTGTAATTGCGCGCGAATTCTTTCCAAGTCAGCAAGAGATCTTGCGGAATACCGTCGCCCGTGGGGAAGTTCACGCCTGTGGGCAACATCAGGTCCGCGTACTTGAGCCACTCATGACGATATCCAGCCATCGCATCGGCAATTGCCTTCGTGTTGGGAGGTGTGTAGTTAACCAGTTTCCCATCCTGCAAGTCCACATACAGGGTTCGTGGCTGGCCAAATTCCGAGGCCTTAATGGGAACTTTAAGCTGGGCGAAGAATTCGGTAGAGACGGAGATGTTTGTAAAAGCTTCAACACCATAGTTGAATGCTTTTCTCGTTTTCGGATCATACCAGGTTTCTGTGTGGCCGCCCTACGAGATGTCAGTCATGGTTGGTTGCATTGGTTCAAGACTCTCATACCAGTTGATTTCGTTTCTCAACGACCGCGATCCTCTTTCCAAAGTTCTCTCGTAGCTTGACGGCGGCGTAAGCACCAGAGCCACCGCCGCCTATCACAGCAACATCAACATCGATGACTTCTGCCGCGGCTACAAGTACAAGCACGGAAAGTAGAACTGCAAATAAAGCCATTGTAACTTGGTGAATAACTCGATGAACCAACTTCAGTCCCGCAATTTCTTGTTACAACTATATATTGAAGACAGGTTGTACATACGTCATGTCAACTCGGCCAGCCAAGGGAAATAGAACGAACAGAGATGCCTGTTCCTTGCAGGAAGGTTTCCAAACGATCCGGCCATCGAGCCTACCCAAATATGTTACGGAGGATTCTCTTTTATCCGAATGGGACGCTCTGGAAGCTTGTTTTACAAAGAATAAAGACAATATATAGTTCTCCCGGCAGAGAGGGGTTAAATTAATCTTAATGCGAAGCGGGCCGAGATGGTGGTGCATTGCAGCAAATCTTAGACCATGTACATTGATGTGGGGGCAGTCGATCATTACTTACCTAGTATACTAACCTACCTATGTAGATAACATACATACACACATGGACTTGATAGGTATTTCCTTTCGGCAAATACTTTCGAGCCTGTATTTTTTTCCACATAGTGCTAACTATAATTTATTATTTCTCCGAAGCCTTAAAATTGGGAGGGACCTTTGACGTGGTGGCATTCTAACTATTGTCCTGTTGCTGGCTGCTCTGCATTGTAGGCCCATTGGCTTCAATTATCACCCAAAAAAGCCCCTGGACCCGTGCTCTCGTTCTGTGCCCATGACATCGCATCCCCTACAAATATAGAGCTATGTAGCTGATTGTTTGTCCCGGGGAATTTGATTGTCCCATCGCCGATCTCGAGTTCCTCAAGATGCTCCTTCGCCGAAATGTGTACGTCCTTCAGACGCCTCAGGCAAGTTAACAGCTTTTCCTCATTGCCGTCTTTTTTATCACCCCACGGCTCGTTGTTATGCATTTCCGCATATCTCCTTAGGAAAGAGACCGTATGTGCGAGGAGACTAGGTAGAAAGGGATGCGTCTATAGATAGGTTAGTTACGTCCAGATACTTCACGCTGCAGGCTAGGGCTTGCCTTCAGATAGCTTGCACAAGGGAGTCTGGTTGTTAGATGAGCCAATTCAGTCGCGGCTCTGTACCCTCTTTCCTCCAGGTTTGAAGCCATCAATCGGTGCTCCGCCGTCTGCCATGTCCAAGCAGCAGCAGTTTCGCTGAGGTGGATGATTGCGCTACGGCCCATCATATGACCAAAGGTCGTCATTGGATCCCAGGGGTCGAGCGGCATGTCTGATAGCGGCAGTATCAGCTTTTCCAAAGCAGTCTCTAACCAGTTGTGTCGGCTACAGAACTCGTCCGAGTTCTTCTCGCTAACGTTGCTCCCACTAAGGACCAACATGGCCAACCTCCGATGTGTTAGACAGCGACCGTATAACGCCGTTAGAACAGTGCTCTCTGCAAATGAGGTGAGAGTAGTTATCTTCCTATCGAAGGCCGTGATGGCCTCGGTTAGAAGTGTCGTTTTACCAGACTGGGATGCTTGAAAGTCGACCTCGGTGCTCGGGAGATGCACATAAATCTATTGATGGACACCGATTGTCAGGTGCTGAATGCCATGAATATAGACAACTAAGTAACTTACCACCTCTTCTTGGATTGTAAACGTCAAGTTATCGCGTGAATTCAATAGTCGATCGAAACAGAACGCGAACCAGAATGTTCGCCTTTTCTCTTCGAGTACTGCGTTCACATCATCGTCAGAATCGAGGGGGCAATTTCTTTCCGCCTCGATGCCATCAATGACATGTAAACGAGCCAGCTGCACCAGTCTAAATGCATGAGCAGCCGTTAGTAGCACATGATGGCGTTCCATTCGAATGAATTCATAATGGGCCAATAGCAACCAAGCTTGTGCTTCCTCCAGCTGAACTTTACCTGTCATCCATGGAATATTGCGTTCGCTACTATTCACTCTGTGTAGTGCTCGTAGCGTCGCAGCATGCAACCGATCGCTGAGGCTCAGGAACTGGGTTGAGACGGCGGCGGCAAGGGTCCATATTGCAAGACGCAGGGATTTGTGAGCGGGTGAAAGGCTTTCCTGGTTAGCCCATGAGAAGTAGCGTCTCCTATGGATTATGGGTGCGAAGGGGTATACCCTGTCGAAGTATAGAGTATCTCTGTAATTTTGGATTATGTCAGCAAAAATAATTTTCAGGCCAAAGCACCAGAAAGGTCATGTTTCGGCTTACAAGTCGGCTTGGACCATATCGGAAAGATTCAAACTTTCTGCCACTAATGTTAAGTCCGAAAAACCTGATGAGGTTGTGCTCATATCTAAAATTCCAATAGGCCCATGTTCCCAATTGGCGGCGAGATCATCCAGCCAGTTGACCGTTTCAAACCTGGCACCTTCATGGGTGTGGACAGGTTGATCGCTTTCATCGACTTCAGATGACGTTCCTTCCTCTTGCATATTCGGTGCGGTCAAATCAACCTCATTTCGCTCCGCGAGTTTTCTTTCGAGCAAGGCTATGAGGATGAAAGAATTAGAGACATCAGACCGGTGGGGAAAAGGGGATAAGAGGCTTCACCTCATACTCATGGCAAAAATAATAACCTACCAACCTTAGCTTTCAAAGCCCGTAGTTGCCCTTTCTTGGGACCACGTTTAGGCCTTTCATCAATAAAGACACATGTTGCATTGGACCTAACGCATGATCCACATATAGGCCGAATACGATCGCACTTGGACTTGCGACGACGACATTCCTCACATGCCGAGTCGCTCTGATGGTTCGAGTTCAGTGCCATTATGTAGAGAGAAGGAAAGAAGAATAAGAACATAAACAGAGAGGCTCTTATTGATCGCAAAGCTACGTCCTGGAATCGGGCGTCTTTAACTGTGAACTTTGTGAGGGAGTTGGTCCTTGGACAAAGCTGACGCCACCCGACTCGACTGTTGATGCGCAGAGCCATAGCTATATACCGGGAGGGCCTGTACTTAACAGTTACAGCGCATAAAGTCAAGCCCAACCCTCATCCAATACAAAGCAGGATTCCTGCAGTTAATAAGTATTCTTACGGCTCCCATAGCTATTTTCTGGAGGACTGACGCGTGTCCACGGTGGGGTTAATGCAGGGATAACAGAACGTAATTGTCGCTTCCAGTTAATAAGATCCAAGAATCAGAGAGTAATATAGCTTGCATTAGCAAGTATCATAGTTTTATCTACACTTCCCATAGAATACATTGTCACTAGAATATATCTTGTGGAAAGAAACTATTGCAGATATATCAACTACGTAGTTACTTTAGGAGCTTCTTAACGTCGGGCTCCACCTATCAAACTTTGATAGCCTCGGGGAAGCGGCGGCACGGGCTGATCCTCTATACCATATTTAGTTAAGCCTGTTACAGCTCGCTCGGGGCTATCGCGTCATAACACTTTTAACGATAATCATTTCCTGTCAAGGATCTGCGAAGCCTACATAAGACTTCGCGAAGTGATTGTTATCCCTATTGCGTTACTTACCAAGCAACGAAGCTACCAAGCCCATCAATTTGACACTGATAGAGTGCAAACTTTAGCGAATTATCGTAGGTTAGTAAGGCATTTATGTAACTTGACTTGTGGCGCTACAGATGCTTTTCGAAAAGGTAGAGTGCTTCTCCACCAGAGGAAGACATCTTATTCTATAGCTATTAGGCTAAGAGAGGTCTGTAGAGGTAGCTAACCTTATTTCGTTAACATTGCCCTAAAATACAATCCGAGGCGGCCGAGCGGGCGCTATCCGTGATCACCTTGACCAGGATAAAATATGACAGATCAGAGTTTTGGCGTTAAGTATGGGCCAATAGAAGCTCTTGCAATCAATCAATGAGACTATGAGTAAATCTCGTCAAGTCATCTCGGCTAGCTTAGCCTGACTGTAGGTAGGTTTCACACTATTTTGCCTGATAATCACAGTGTCTCGATGCTAGACTCGAGATAGCTGACGGTAGTTAGGTCTCCCGTGAATAGCTTCCTTTTCAACTCTTTGTCACGTCTGCGACTGGTCCGCATGAACAAGGACAGTGCAGCAGGCGACCTCCTAGGTTCAGAAAGCTAATTCTGTGGAGTTAACAGGAAGTGTAGACCAGTATGAGGCCAAGAGAATACTTGTCTCACGAACTACCGAGGCGAGGCCTTACTAGAAGAGACCAAGAAAATCGGGCCGTTCCAGTCTGGCCCCTCTATCCGTTACCTTGCAGTACTTTCTAATCACGCTTGAAATCTATAGAATGACAGGATCAGTTGATTGAGCCAAGCACGGACGTTGGATCGAATAGGAAGGTATGACCTTATTCCATCCAGGCTCTCAAACTAGCTACAAAGCCAGTACATGTCGTTTACATAATACAGTGGAAGAAGAACGTACGACTTCCTTCCACGCCCGCTGCAAAGGAGCCACAACCGCATATGCATCCCCACAGCCTCTGCTCCTCGCGGAGGGCTTGTCAGTGAAATATCGGAGGAATTTTAGACTAAATCTACCCTGTCAAGATAAAATCCCGCTGATACATTCTCCCGAAACCAGTCTGAACGTTGCAGGCTGTCGATATTTCCACAACTTGGTCGTGACATAATAAGTAACTAGACTTTGACCAATTACGTGTAAGAGAACCGAACGCAACGACTACCTCTCTGCGTTCCTCTTGCACTATGGCTACTCCATCGTGCCGTAAATACATTCACGTATGCTAGTTTTCTACCTTTTAGAATAAGTCTACACACAACTATCATGATTTCCACGACCCTCATGCTGATAGTATATCAAGCTTCACTGGTGGTTCTTTGTGATCGCTCCTAACTCTATTACCAATCTCACAAGCAACAATGAGCTCCATGAGTGTGACACCGACGACCAACTCTCAGAAAAATACATATGAACCGTCAGATCGCAGAGTAACAGCTGCCAAGGTGCAGGAAAGGAAAAATAATTCAAGTCATTGGGTTGTCCTTAACATTTGTGACATAAGCGTAGCGAACTTCGCTGAGAACATAGTTCAGATCATTCAGTGAGTTTAGACCAACGGGCAGCTACTTCTATTGATTCTTAGATACTAAGCCGTGTTTAGACATGAATTGAAGAAGCATAGGGTTGCTTTTATCTGTTCTGCAAATCCCAGCTCACAAGCAAGAGATATAGCAACTCGATTACGGTAAGCTTACCCAAGATTGGGTATTCTGCTCCGATCCCCAGTGAAACTTGCTAATATAAGAGCTAATATCCAGGAGACACTATACTGAGGAACCCAAATCTGGAAGGAATTGTGCCTCTATGACACGGATTCGTCTTCAAAGAATCGAGCTTGCGAAGACACTCATTTGCAGCTCCACCGTATTCGATGAGTACCGCGAGCTTGTCAGTATGGAGCACGAAGACTTACTCGATATTTTGAATTCTTCAAGAGATTATAAGGCACTGGATAAGATCATTCACAAATATGAGAACATCGAATACATCCTTACAGTTGCCTTATTGCAGGATCGGGGAATTAATGCGCAGTATTTCGATATCAATTATGCTATGATCCCGGATATGCCTAGATCCCTGGCAGACAGGCTTTGCACGAAGCTCCCTTCACCCATCAGTCAGGAAATGGTAGGATGCGGGGACCATGTCTCAGTCATACCTAGACTGTCTGAAGCTGTGAGGACAGGAATTTCCACTGATGCCATTGGTAAAGGTTACACGTGTTCGTGCGCAGCTCGTCTCGCTACATGTCTCGGCACTCAAAATCTACAAATTTGGACAGAGGTCGGTGGCTTCTTTACTGCTGACCCTCGAAGAGTACCAGGTGCCAGGCTGATCCCTCTGATCACTGCAGCTGAGGCAATCCAGTTGACACCCCATGTCTCGGGGGCCATGCAAGCTTCAGTCCTTGAACAGGCGATGAGAGCCCGAATACACATTTATGTCAAGGATCTTAGGAGTCCGCACGGCGGAGGCACAGTCATCCTTCCGGAAGTTATGGAGAAACTGCCAGATTTCAGGATATCATTAATGCCTATTTCTGACTACGACTCTCATATCCAAAAACAACTAGCCAGAGATATACATCTCGAAACTCGTGTAAAGCGACCAACGGCTATTACAGTCAAAGACGACGCCTTTCTGCTAAACATTCATTCAAATCGGTCGACTCGTGTACATGGCTTTCTTTTGAATATTTTCAGAATCTTTCACAAGTGGCATCTTCCAATGGACCTTGTCTCCTCGTCTGAGGCCCACGTAGCTGCAGCTTTCAGTGCACCGGCCACCTCCTTCTACGTCGAAAAGCTCAAGTCCTTGGTTAGGGAACTCAGCGAGTTCGGAAAAGTGGACGTCCTACCCAATATGACAATTATTAGTCTTATACATCGCCACATCAAGACCATAGCAGAAGTATCAGGACAGTTCTTTAGAATCCTCGGAGACCACGGAATTAATATCGAGATGATATCTCAAGGTAACATGGAGTTCGGGGCTACGGCATATTGTTTTCTATAACTAATTATGAATAGGGGCAAATGAGGTCACTGTGTCATGCGTTATCCGGAAGGGCGATGCAGAAAGAGTCATAGATATACTGCATGCACAGCTTTTTGCCTGCATTGAATGACCTGATATATACTGGATGAATGGGCTTGACCATGGATTCAACTCCAACAGACCTGAAGCTACCTCACAGAAATAATTTATACATGTGGCGTATGCCAACGTCCGCGTTCCTCGTTGACATGATTCATCTCCGATCTGACCACTGCCAACATTGTTATTGTTCCACAGTCCCTCTCAATTTCTTTATAGACATAAGCAATTATTCAGATCCCAGTAATTTACGAAACGAAATCAACCTTTCGTCAAGTGAAATGGACAGTGGTTCGTCAACTATCCCCAATCATTATGTTAATTGGGATAGCCTGAACGCAAATATGCTCATTAGATTATTTTAGTGTTATTTTTTGCCATAGATGACAGTTTTATGGGACACAGTCCGATTTAGTAGATGACCGGGAGCTTGGGTTTCTCGAATATGAGATCGAACAAATACAGAGATCTTTACGCGCGAAGTACTTGATGCAGATGAGGTCTAAGTCGTTGCCACAAGTTATGAATCAAACTATTAATATCTGCCGAGCATGCCCTATTATTAGTAAGACTTATATTCAGAAGTAAACACTAGTCAGGTACCTTTCAAAGTATTCGTACTAGTGATGACCAGTATTTCAATATTCCACTAATATTTTATCTGTTATTGATGTTGTATTGATGCATGGCAACTCAACAACTTGGTGTATGTTCCAAGCGTGGCGAATCATAAATCAGATCGGGCCGCGTGGCCTAATGGCTAAGGCGCTAGATTTCGGCTTTCGAGCAACTCGAGAAATCTCTAGAGATTCCAGGTTCGACTCCTGGCGTGGTCGGTTTTCTTTTTTCTCTCCTTTTTAGCAGTCTTTCTTATTAAACAATTAAGGAAGCTACTAACAGAGTTAATAGCTTGAAAAGTAATGTAAAAGACCCTATTCTAACCTGGCCTTTAGACTGTTGATATACGTATCGGCCTCAGCTTGAATAATATCTATCTACAACTCTTTTTATGCTAGGCTGGTTTCTAATCCATTCGAATCTTCATTGTGGTCCAAGCCCTAAAGAAGCATATCTCTCTATTATTATACCTGCATTAACCTCCTTCACTCCTCCACCGCTCTATACTCCTTTTAGCATTACTGAAGAACCATTCGAAACCTCTCATTCAACACCATACAAAGCAAACAATACGATCATGCGACTGTGGGGTTTAAATAGGTAGTCTTTTATCTCTCTCAAGATCAGAGAGCTTGAGCAGTACGTTAATCAATTACGGAAGATATCCACTTAACTATTTGGTGGGGAGACCGAGTCTAGATATGACGAATCTCGGGTTGATAAGGCAGGCAGTTGATTGCAAACGTTGAATGGGATCCCTTGTCCTCCTGCGCAGCTTGCACTGGCCTAACCATATATTCACTTCGCCACAAAGAGGCGAAGTTTCCTAGGACTTCCAGACCTGAGCAGTACGTGCCATCTGAATACAAAAAGCAACTATGCCTATAAATATAGTAGGGGCGGTGATCACACAGTAGATCCAAAATCTAGTCGAAACCTTCCATGTAATATCAAAACTGAACAAACCGGTGCTGAAAAGAGCCTGTAACTATGTGAGTAAACTAGCAAGCATGACTGGGGGTTAACATACAGAAAAGAAAGTTGCCGGAAGAAACACCATTGTCAAGAGTACGATGGATTTCATCACCGTATTGTCTTGATTGGCAATATTGCTAAAAACCTGAATTTAGTCAGTTGATCTGAGCGATACACCAGTTGAGTACTTAAAATGGGCTGGTTCTGTACTAAATTCACTTTGTTATCGCGACTCTTTTGATTGAGTCGGACCGAAGCCTGAGACTCTTGCTTCTGTCTGATATCGTAGCATCTCTTGCAGCGCCTCAATCGTCGCCGACAGGATCTCAGAAGTGTGAATTCCGTGTCTTGAGATGTCATGCATTGGCTTGAACAGCCGTTCAGCGTATGGCCGGTTTTAGAGCCAGTCAGACTTCTCCGATGACCGATTCTTTTTCGATTATACGTGATGGAAAACGATGGAAGGCTATCAAAGGTTCCAAATCGAAAGATCGTAGTACTCTGTTATCAGATCGATGAGGTTGACGTGCATGGCGAACGGATCTTCAAAGTTGAGACTTAACGGTCGCCTCTTAAGTTATGCTTTCAACTGGTTAGGCAGGTCGAATGGTGTGTCAACACACAAGACTTAACACTTTCTTGGAGAATCCCAGCGTTTAAAGATCCCCATCTCGAACTATTTGTAACCTTTCTCACTGGTATAAGGTACATACTCAGGTTCTGAGTCGTTTGTTTCGTGATGAACTTTGCGAATCATCTTCACACAACGGAACCAAGTACCTGACTTGCTTTATCAGGCTGCTTAAAAGCGTTGAGAAGATGGATGGAACTTACTACAGCTGTAACGTGTCCATTGGTACAAATCGGTCTGCAGCCGAAGTAACTATTCAAATAGACACAATTTCTGGTAGCGACGAATTTGGTAACATTGAAAAGACCCAGAAACCTTTTCAGGCTATGATCTTCGGGAAAGCATCCTTTATCAAGAAAACTGGACTTCTATATGAACATTTGTAGACGTGAAGAAAGCGGAGGTTCCTTATATGTAGCAATTCCCATCCATGCCACTCACAGTCTGGTCGCTGAAAGTATTATCGACCGTTTTCACCCATCCTGTTCCTTTGGGAGCTGGTCTACAGTCAGAATCTGACTACATCATTATAAACTCTGAGTCTCTACCAGGCATCAGGAGAATTACTCAGGAATTTGTCTGTAACCTGGTTACCATAGTTAAGTCGGGCTATCAAATCGCTGGGATCTCAGGACGATGGCTTTTACATCCTTGATGATTGCCTCAGCAATCACTGGTGACTTTTCGGGGCGCTTTCTGGATAACCAGAATCCTGAAAGGTCGGATAAACTGCAAGCGGTGTCTAAGCCTGGCGCGCCTGTGAGACTGAGGCATGAGAGGCTGATGTCTCAGATTGTCAACCTCGCCTTTTCTCGTCACGACCCCAGTGAAGGACCGCATCGAGCCGAGACCTGGACTGGATAATATTTCTAGTCACCTCTCCATCATCCCTCCGCACAACGTTCATTTCACTTGGTTTACACTTCTATAAGGCCACCTTCACCTTCACCTTCACCTTCACCTTCACCTTCACGTATCTACTATCAGTAGTTGAAGAAGGCGAGCCCATTCGCCTTAAACAAGATTGTTTACCTACAACCCTGTGCCTCCCTGTGCCTCCTCTTTGGCGCTGACCTTGGGGCCGTGGCGATTCAAAAAAGATCTAGATGTATCAGGCACCTTTCAGTACATGTAACTCAGTCAAACTAATTTAGACTCGTCATTACTGATAAGCAACCACAAAGCGACGCTCATGCTATATGGCCGTAAACTTCCTACACTGAACAATAATGTGAGAAGCCATAGTCATAATCCTCATCACGACCTGTGACATAGAACTCCTCCTCCTCGCCTGCCTGTACACGCTCAGCCATCCAGTCCCATTTTTACTTAGACTCTGTAAGAGGAACTTCAACTTTTTATGAGATACCCAGTCATCTTTGCTTCTGATCAGGATGCCATCAATACCCTGCTTTTGTTATTCTAGATACGGAAATAGGCTCCCAAAATTCCGATTATGTGTACGACTGAGGTGCAGATTGAGCCCCATACGTAAGAAGCTTTTACACAAAGCAATCAGCACGCTATCTCCTCCGTCTGCAGCCCAAAGTTTGGGACGTGGATCTTGCCATGGTAATGCTTGACGTGGTTGCTGCAGGCTTCCGGCCCAGCTTGGAACCAATGCTCCTGTTGTCCGAGGCGTTGGCATTCGGGACACGAGAAAGGTTGTTGGGAGTTATCTATGTGCTTGTTGCGGATATGCTTCGTCAAGTTGTATCGGGCAGCCCACAGGCCACAGCAGAATAAGCATCTCGATCGACTCTTTGATGCGGGCTTGGCTACGGCAGTATCGGTCGAGGCCTCTCCATATGGCACTCCCCTCACATAAGCAACAAGTCTGTCTGCGAGGTCTTGCATGTCCCCGGCCACTACAAATACGGCGCTAGCTCTTCTGCGGCTCTGCTACTCAGCCTGTTTTAATTGAAGCGGGGATTCGTGGTTCCTATGTGGTGTAGATGTGTAGTAAACTGTCCTTTGCTTCGGAGCCTGCCACTTCGTCAAAGTAGGCCTGCAGCCTCTACTCAAGAAGCTTGGTTTCAAGTGTGTTCTTGACTTGCTGGATGTTCGATAAGAGCCGTCTCGCCTCTTAGCAGCTGCAGTTTGGGAAGCTCTGTATTTATTGGCGCCACCCTCTGATATCCTTCCGAGACTCAAACGCCTCAAGACCCTCTTCTGTTGTGTAGATCGGTAAAAAGCAGTCTCTCTTTTTGAAAGACTCGTGCAGCTTAACTACCGCCTGGTCGTCGCCTCCCTCTGCTCGTTTCAAGACCTTGCCCATCAGATTCACTCACACATCGCGCGGATTGTAACTCTTTTTAAGAAATATGTCCATATTGCCAAAAACGTAGGCATGAGGAGTTGGTGCCAAGGCATCTGGGATTATCGGATATCAACAAAGTATCATGGCATCATAGCATACTCGCTTACCATCTAGTCGGTCACCAGCTCTCACTCGTAACGAATAAGGTCTAAGTCCATTGCGAAGCTCACCAACGAGAAGGACACAATGCCAGATTTCCCAGTAATTATCGTAACTCAGATTGGACACAAGCTCATCCTTTACGGGCTCGTTCCACGGTAGGGCGTGCAGTCAATCTGCTCCTCAAGCGTTCCAGGAATATACAATACCTCGGCGCACGATCGGAATCCTGCGACGAAGGCATTTTCCGAGACAGCTGCGATAACGACGTACGCGTCAAGAGACAGAAAGTTTTGTAAGGAATCCTCGTGATGCCAAAGGTGCAACTGTAGGGAGTCAACGCTAAATGTCAATACACTGTCCTTTTGCGATTTTGTTTACCTAAGAGTCTGGTCTCTCTGAACTTTCATGCCTAACTTGACGGAATGGGTACAGATGGTGGCTATAGGCACGTTTCTTCTCGAGTCAGCTGGGTCTTGAGCCATCCAACCTCGGTGTCCCGATGTTTAATCTGCTTCAGGCTCTCAAACCATCATCTACCGATGCCACCAAGGACAATGTCGGCTGAGAAGCAGAGCTGTTGGAAAGAAGAATACAGTATATCGCATACCCTCTCCCACACAGTTCTAAGGATGTAAACGATATCTCCCTCTGTAACCTCCAATTTGACAAACAGTTAGATAAGATTGTGACACAGGTTGATAGCCATACTCGGGATTTACTTCCATATCTGGCCAGCTTATGACGAGATAAGACTCGAAAGACATGCCAAACTTACCTGAACAACCAGCACAAGAAGTCTCGAGCCGACACCGCCACGGGTCGTATATCACAGTTTATAGTGATGAGCCTGATCTAGATGCTGCAACTGCTTAGGCTGCAACACATCTCTATCGCCAGCTCGGATCAGGGAGCTCTATACATCCTGCAACATGCTGTCGCTCCTGACGGGTCGTTCTTCTTCGTACTCGTCAGGACCGAGGCAAGGCACACGTTTCGTAGACGACTGAACGTATACCTCGAGAAAAGACGTAAAAGTGTCGACTGTGTCGTCTGAGCCAGAGCGGAGCTGCAGCCAGAGAGTTTCGTTATCGAGCCCTCCGTGCGTAACGAACCTACAGCTCAGGTCTAAGTAATTTTGACGCAGCAAGATGGCCCCAATTCTCTTATTACCTCCGCCATTACCCCCTTTTTAGAGGGTGCTCTTACCCGTTCCACTCCTCCCATACTCAACGCTGGAGCTCTTCATGATTTATACTCACGCGGCGTCGTTCATCCTTAGGGCTACGGTACAGAAGAACCTTGGCAAACCGGATTCTCTCGCCAGATCCTATATGAATCCAGGCTAACCCCTTCGTCGAGGCTTCTGGCGAGGCGACTGTGGCAGGAGCATTTATGGAGTTATTTTGACCTGGCTTACGAGAGAACAGAGTGATGGTGAGGGTAAAGGGGAAGAAAAGAAGCTCCGGATTGATCTAATTAATAAAGCCAACATCTCAACATTGAGCGACCGCCTATATCCCGAGAGGGACCATCTTACTCCTATTGTCTTACTACTCTTACTCAGAAGCACCCAAGAGGGCGTAGCCGAGGAGAGAGATCGTAACTCTGGCGCCTGGATCGATGGAGTAGATCAGTGGGAAACGGTAGACATCCGAGGGCGGGGCCCCGGCACCTTTCTCGCCTCGGGGCACGAAACGGTACGGAAGCGGAGAGTAGAGAATGGAGAATGACTGTAACCTCCGGTGGCCGAAGCGGATAAAAGCCAGGCCGAAAGAGCAGCAATACCTAATTAGAGCCGGAGGCGGCGGGGAAATGTCAGAGACGCTAGACCCGATCGGCGAAGCTCATATAGACTGGAGTCCCGTCCGTACTCCTATAGTTAAGCCACTACCGGGCGGATTAGTAGTTGGGTCGGTAACGACCAGCGAATCCCTGCTACTGTTCCAGTATGGTGGATGAATCCTCTCGGTGTTGAGCTAGTTCATGGGAAGCCACATCTCCAAGAAAATGCGAATCAAGCTAACTGAGCATTTGCAATACAAAAATAAACTGTTCAAATTCGTCTGTGTTGTTGTTAGTTGACTGTTGTTCTGCTTGGTAACTATTGACTATGGTAGTTGTGTCGTGACCAATCGAGGCTGAAGCGTCAAGAGTGAAAGTCTCATAAGACCTGACTCATCAACACATCGGCTGACGTCGCTGTCTCTCCACACAAAGTGTGGCGCGCGGGGTGACTTGGAACAAAGCAAGGGCTGGGCCGGGCGCTCAGACTCTGAAGTGAGAAGGAGGAGGAAGGGCTTATTCTTTGTTCTCCGCTGTGAGGTAAGTCATCGACAAGAGAGGCGCCCTAGCCGACGAGACAGGCCATAGTCTGTGGGAAACAGCGGTGTGGCGGTGGGATATGGCACGCCTTGTGCATCAGATAATGGGCTCGGTCGTCTTATGTTTTGAAAGATGGAGTGGAGGGGTTGGGACTCGTGATAATCAGTTTGACGGCTGTGACTGTGAGTGATTAGATAGATGCGTCTGTGATGGCGGCGGTTGAAGGAATGGGTCGTGCGAGAGTATAACTGATTGCGTCAATGTGGGCAGACGAGAAGAGCCGGCTTCAACTTTGGAGCCTAGGCGATTTCCTGGCTCTACCTTTTTCGTGTAGAGATGTCTTTCGTCAATGCTTGATCCAGAGTCAAGGTTGAATGCTGAACGTCTGAGCATCCCACAGAGATCAGGTCAGAATCTTTGTCTCCAGAACCCTTCAGGGTTCTCGAGCCTAGAGTTTGGATCTGACAGTTTTGAGTTCATTCCTTCCTGTCTCTGTTTTGTTATGCCACACAGCATAGTAAATTACATGCTTTGCGTTAGAAAGCAAAAGTAAAGCGTCACACTTTCGAACCTAACCTCAGTGAGTTGAGACCCGGACCCTTCCTTCTTTCCAGGAACAGGAATGGATTCAATTCATTGTTCGGTTCGTACCCTAGGGACCACGTTAACGTTGGAGGATCGGCATGGGCGAAGCCAGCCAGTGACCCCCAACAACCAACCCTTGGCCTAAACAAAGAGGGACGCAAAGCATGCCAGGTTTAAACCTCCACTAGCAGGCCTTCACAGCCCGCCCAGAATAGGTAGTGCCCTTCGGCCAGCCCATCCCCCGCATGATGTCCTGGCAAATGACACAAGAGTTCTTCTCGTCGCGTGGTAAATCAACAAGCCTGATGAGGCGCTTGGACATCTGTGAGGCATGAGGCAGGGCAGGATTGAGTTTCTGGATAGCAAAGACCAACGCCGATCTAAGCGAGATCGAGGCAGTACGTATCAGAGAACGAGAACAAAACGGCACTCGTAGCGGGAAGAGAAGCCGTGAGATGAGGCTGTCAGCAAGTTGACATGAGAGATATGAGGAAACGGTTGACGAGATGCATCAGTAAAGACAGTATGGTTTGCCGCCGTCGTCACTTGCTTATCGTCAACGCTCACGGTTCAACGATGATCTTTTTGAGAAACATCATGTTTGTTCTGTGCTGTAACACGCAACGCACAATGCCACCCGTCGTGCATATTCCGCATTCCCCATCCCTTGTCGACATTTGATCGATTTGATAGACGCCCGCAAAAGACGCTGCCGGCTGCGACCGCACAAAGAGTTCCTGCGTGAGGGTTGCGTGGAGCGTCTTGGGCAAGGCGAGTTTACTGGATCAGAGTGCTGCACACAGAACCTGCAGCCATGGGTTGGGGTTCCCAGCGGCGCCACAGTGCTTATTTGTGAGGTTCCATAGTTTGAGTTGTCAACCTCTTGTTCTTCAGCTCAAAGAGGTTGGTGTTGTTGAACAAGAAGGCCTGGGCTCTGTCTGTCTCTGTCAAACACTACCCTACAGAACTCAAAACCTCTAGCAACGTCACGTCACATCACAACAAAGAAGTTCCAGAAGCCAGAAAAGGTGACGATGATCGGCATCTCATCCAATTTGCCTCTTGTGGCGATAGATAGTTATAATCGGAGAACCCTTGGTGCTTCTCGGATAGTGGTCAGACAGACAATTAGGGAAACAGTGTCGACCATCAACTGCATCTCATTCGGCCGCTGTCCAGGGCACGAACAACGATGGGATCTGCAGACGGGAGGGTCCATGACAGAATGACAATGGCTTTCTGTAGGCACAGTGTGGTCTCTGGCGCCACGTTTCCAACGGATCCATGTCGAGACCATTTGGGACAGGGACATGAAAGGGTCTCGAGGCCGCCCAGTCATATCGGATGCCAACCCACCCTCTTGTTTGCCCTGGAGGTCGGGAATAGCTCCATGAACGGTCATGCACAGTGCAGTCTAGTGCTCACTGCCTCCATCACCGCCTCCATCAGGGACACCAAGGTTCCCGTCGCCAGCCTTGAGCCCTACCCTTCCCTTCCCGCGATTGACGGACGGGTTGTGCTGTGACTGTGACTGGGGAATGGGGCTGCTTCGGCATTCTCCTGCACGCACTTGACGGCTTCACCTACATACATCGTATCGTACAACGACAGAAGAGAGCAACGGCATGTCGATCACAACAAGGTACAGCAGCCTCGACCGCTCTAATAATACACCAGATCAGATAATGTGCACCCGTGGTAATCAAAGATTGCGGGGCATTCAAAAGTCGCAGACCAGAAACGCAATTCCGTTGTAGCAGTGGATAATAACAATTTCAGCATGTCAACAAACAAATGGGCTAGCAATCCAATCAATAATTGGCTACTGCACCAGGACATGCGCGCCTAATTACGGCTGCCAGAGCCCTGAACTGAAAGGAACAGCACATGCACGGTCAGAAAGGGGCTCCCTGCGCTAACACAGGGGAAAATAACAACAGCACGCGGACGTGGTCAAGATGGTGCCTGCACAGGTTCCGTCACTCACCTGAGAACAATGCGCACCCATGCCCATGCCCTTGCTAATGTTAGCTTCTCACGATCCAAGTTTGGAGCCAGCAGGGACATAGCTGAGAGAGAGAGAGAGAGAGAGAGAACCGCCCCAGATTTGTTCGGCCGAAGCTGGGAGCAGTCAAGTGACAAAGGCAGGAATGGGGAACCCCGAGAAGGCCGACGGGAACTGGCACTGGGCTTGGTTTGCGTGCGGATGCGAGAGAGGCACTGAATTGGGTAGCCGCTGAGTTTCGGATACCGCATGGTGTGCAGCTGAGCCCTGAATAGAATAGGTAGCGTAAACTTTGCTTCGTAGCAAATGCGTGTGCTGTCTCGCCCTCCACTACCGAAGTGATACCGTTTTCAAAGATCAACTTAATACTGTACCATCTTCAAACAGGCCTCGCTCAAACGACCAGGATGGCTTAGTAGCATGCCACCAAGATTACACTGTGGCACACTATCCTCCTACAAAAGCGATGGCGCTGAGAATGTGAACCCAATCATAACAAAGTGGCAAAGCGGCCTGGCGTCCGGTTTCAAACTGTGATTTGCTGATACCGGATCCACACCCTCATCTCCTGGTTCGGCAGGCGCTTCATGTGGGGTTCTAAGTGGACCGAGTGGATACTAGTGGGCTCACAGTGTCCCCAACCAACAAAACCCGTATCTTGCCTGACCCTGTTCCTGTCCTCCCACACACTCTCACTTTCACTCTTTCCATTTCCACTCTCGATTCTTACTTATCAGAGCCCAGCGCCGTCACCTCGCACTCGGCCCCTCCTCTCGTACCTCGTCTCGCTTCGCTCCCACTCTATTTCCCACAATCCATCTCCAAAATCCTACATCAACCAACACACTTGCTCCCCTACAATCTTCAACATCCTGCATCTATCTATCTTGTCTACGCTGGCGACCTTGTTTTGATCTGTCTATCACGACTGTAACGACGATTTCCTAAACACTAACTTGTTTGTGTTTTCAATTCGGCGCTCAACTCAATTAATCCCGCAACAACTCCGGAAATCCCCTCGAATCAGCCTTCTCGCGACTTCCGACTCTCTCTTTTACCAGATCAAATCAGCATAATGTCTGCATACTACCACTACAACGCCCACCCTGCGCACCCCGCTCCCGTGTCGCACAACCACCACAACGGCCGAAATCGCAGAGCTCCCCGTCTCTCCATGTCACAGAACCCCCAGCGCTTCCGTGGTGTTCGTAGCATGAAGGAGCTCAACGAGACTGCTTCCCTCTCAACTTTCCGAACCAAGTTCGAGACCAGTCGATCCTTTGACCTTGAAGATGACATGGAGTTCTGCCCTGGTCTGTTGACAGAGACTGACGTGAGTTATCCCGTCGCTTTCTCACCGGCGCATTCCGAATCTGACTTTGAAATGCAGTTGGTCTCCATCTCCAGTTCATCTGAGCGCTCTTCACTAGCCAGCAACTCTCCCGACTCCTCTCCTACGCAACACCTCAACACTGTTGCTCCTGGCTTTTCTCTCAACTCAACATCTCCTGCCTTCATCCCTCCTAGCTACAACCCTCAGCCAAGCATGAAGATCCACCAGCCCTCGGCCACCCGCGGCCGCAATGCCATTCCCATCATCAACCCTGCTACTGGCATCACTATGTCAAGCCCTCCTCAGTCGGTATCGCCCGGCAGAATGCAACAGTCTATGCGTAGGTGGTAAACCGCATCAAGTCGCTACCCTACACTCTATGGGTCGACTGGTGTGTCGCATCGCCGGCGGTACACCTTGAACTGTAAAGACATCCGTTCGTTCTTGGCAGCTGTTCATCTTGGCGGGCATCTTGACCGATCGAGAATTGATCTTGGCATCATCTTATCATCTGGGCTGGTTTCCTCGAAGCTTTTGAAGTGGTAGTCGCTTGACGCGTTTGCCTTCATTGTTGGCTCCAACACTTCCAACAACCATCACTTTCATCTATTCCCCCCTCACCTGTATAAACATCCTTAATCGACATAGCCTCTTGTTTCAACCAACAAGTTTATGAGGATACAACCGGCGCGGCATGATAAAGATCGGTACCATTTTCGGCTTGGTTACTTTGTTATTTTTGCAACAAATCAAATACCTAGGATTGGGTATCCGCCTCGCAAAATGAGGCTTCCGGACACGAACGGGCGTTTTTTTTGCATTTTAAGACGACATTGCATCGGTGTTCAACGGCACAAATATTAGGTTCCTTTCGGCATCAACTGTTTTCATTTTTTACGTGGGAGGCATGGGTTGGCCTCACCATTCATACCAAAATGTCTTCTCTCATCTCATCGCGGTCATGGGCTATGAAGTCAGCAAGAGAAAAAGAACAACATAGAAGGAGTGCTTTTCGCAAGTGGGGTCTTTCCGGTGTTATTTGATCGGTCGCATCTTGGAAATATCTTTGGGCGGTGGTCAGGATTGAGACGAACGGTGTTTTGTGACAATCGGTATCCCTATATGGGACGGAATCTGGGAAATTACGGGGAGTTGGTCGAATTTTCGGTGTGGTCCCGCGGTTGCAATGATCGGGAAAAGACGAGGTCCAGTTGACCTTTCGCCCATCCTTTTTCTTTGTATCATTTCGGGACGGCCTATATATTTGTCCTCTTTTTGTTTTCTTGTTCATGGTTCAGGCTTCAGCGACATGCTGGCCTACCTTGTTTTTGGGACTGGAGTGGCTTTACTTGGAGCGTTGCTTGGTTGGTCGATCCTCGTCGGACGGCCTTTTTACAATTATTTGTCTCGCCTTCGCCAGCATCTGGAGTGTGGGGCCTGGGATACATGTCATGATCAGATTCAAAGAGGTTTTTTTTGGGATTTGGGAGGCCCCTGAGCCTGGTTTTGCAAAGCAGCGGTAGACTGCGAATGTGTGGCTATTGTTAAACTGGGTATTGGCGCTGTCTGGTTGCGACGACGCGGCTTCAGCGCTGCGAGACGAGAATACACGAATGTTTAAATACTTGACTGTTTGCTATGAGTGATGTGATTGACGTATGAGTTTTGAGGTGTGACAATCCATTGTGTGATGAAGTCTGACGTGACATGATGTGTAGGTACTACACTAAGCAAGTTGTTGAGAGACGTGTAGCTTTGGTTAGTGGTTACGTCGTGTATCAAATCTCAAGCATTGTTTGTTAAACACTTGTTTCTATAGCGATTGATTAATTAATTGCTAGAGCAATAAATTCTTGATTAACTATGCATGTACTATGGAATATACTCCCTATGTTAATTAGATCATTGGATATCAAACCTTCCCCTAAGCTCTCGCTCGTATTGCAGTAATATCTTTCCTACCCCACGCTACCTACCAAAGCAAGCTTTCCACCATCACAAGGGAGATGGCTGGCAAGCGGATTTAAAACCACAGCCACGCAATTGGGTCATTCCATCCATTGGCATTCTTCCATCCTCGGTAAACAAAAGAGACAGAGAGAGATCCATTGCCCAATTGGGTAGAACAGGCGGGGCGGATGCTCAAGGGGCAAAGGAGAGAGTTTAAAAGAAAGTGATGATGATGGTGACGTCACGGCTATGTTATGGAAGCTTGAGCTCTCTCCACTGCAAATGGACGACGGCCGAGGCGAGGGGAATGGTATTAAGCTCTTCAACTTGGCATTCCCCTGCAGATTTCTTTCTCCTTTCTCCTCTTTCTCTTCTCAATTACAATTCCCTTGTTTGTTACTCGAGAAATCCTTCTATCAACCTCGTACAGTCCGATACAAGACACTACCTCTCAAACCAAATATACAAGATGATGTCAGCGCGATCTATGATGGCCATGCGCTCTGCGCACATTAGCAAGATTGTCATGGGACGAGGTCTCTTTACGACATCAGCACGCCTCGGTCTCAAGGAATCATCTACTCGTAAGTTCTTCAGCAGATGATGGAATTAAACCCGCCCACTACTTGGTGCTAACTGCAATCGCAGAAACCAACGTCGACTACGACAAGCACAAGAAAGACTCCCTCGACAAGCAAAAGAAGGGCAGCGGCCACTGGAAGCCCGAGCTCGCTTCAGACAGCGAGGAGGCCGTCAAGGCAGACCGATCGGGCACTGATCCCGTAAAGGACATCAAGAACCTACAGGAGCGGACCAAGAAGGCGGCTGAGGAGACTCACAAGGCCGGAACCAGCACGCGGGATCACATGTAAAGTGGGATGTGAAAATAAGGGATGAGCGGTTGAGGCCTTTTTTTGATCAATGAATTGTTCGGGAGTTTAAAGGACAGGAAGATAGACTGGAAAGTCTGAATTAGTTCTTAATGAGAGATATCTCGGTGATTGCTTTGCTGGTGCTGTGTGCATTTTGACCCCCCTGTTTTTGCACCGTGACGAACCAACATCAGTAATCGCTAATCCAAAAGAAAACTCATCATAATAGCTTGTGAGTTCGCGTTGGAGCTATGAGGTATTCTCGACGGATTGAGCCATTGACTGAGTTTTAATTATGTGACCGAAAAGAGTATATTGTTTGATGATGCTGCTCTGACTTGACCTTATTCAATGAGACGAACGTTGTTATAGTTGATAGTAGAACTCAATATTTTTCGCTTTGCTGGTAACCACCACTCTGGCATATTTAAAACTTCACGATAAAGAATAAGAATCTTCGATTCAACAAAGGTATGATAGTCCATTGGAAATAAGACCAAGAAATCGTCAAAATACACATCACAAGCAAACATTGTAGGGTAAGGTCTCACTCGCAGCAAAGCTCTCCCTCCCTTATCGATAAGCTCCAATTGGAAGCTACTCCAACCAAATTATCCCCGCCGGTCTCGGTCTGTACCTCCGAAGCTTCAACCACCACCTCCGGGCATCGTCCAGCCCTCTCAACTCTCCTCTACAGGACCTCCCTCCAATATTCTGTACATAATACCCCATAAATCCAGCCGAAGCCATGTCCGCAGATCCCCCGCCCTTCCAATCCGCCCTCCTCGCAGGCGCCCTCGCCGGCACAACCGTCGATCTCTCTCTCTTTCCCCTCGACACTCTCAAGACCCGTCTTCAATCTTCCGCCGGCTTTTTCCCCTCTGGTGGTTTCAACGGTATATACCGCGGTATCGGCTCTGCTCTTGTTGGTTCAGCGCCTGGCGCAGCTTTCTTCTTCTGCACATATGAGGGTGTAAAGGGTCTGCTCGCCGATAAGAACAAGGATGGTTCAGGATGGAGAGCTCCTCTTACGCACATGGCTGCCGCCAGCGCGGGTGAAGTCGCCGCTTGTGCTGTTCGCGTACCAACAGAAGTCGTCAAGCAGCGTGCGCAAGCAGGACATCACGGTGGTTCTTCAGCAGCTGCCCTGCGCGCCATCCTCTCCCGCTACTCGAGCCATGGTTTCGTCACGATGTGGCGCGAGCTATACCGCGGCTGGGGCATCACAGTTTTTCGTGAGGTGCCATTCACCGTGATCCAGTTCCCACTGTGGGAGGCTATGAAGTCGTGGGGTCGACGCCGTCGTGGTGGCCGTGAGGTTACCGGTGCTGAGAGCGCTATATATGGAAGCTTGGCTGGCGGATTTTCGGCTGCTTTGACGACACCGCTCGATGTGCTCAAGACTAGAGTTATGTTGTCAAAGGAGAGCGTTTCGGTGGCGGATATGTTTAGTCGGATACTGCGCGAGGAGGGTAGCAGGGCTTTCTTTGCTGGTGTAGCGCCGCGAGTGACATGGATTTCCATTGGCGGTGCAATCTTCCTTGGAAGTTACCAATGGGCCATCAACACAATGAGTGGTTTGTCATGATGTTTTGCTTCATGAAAATAAGAAAAATTGGCGGGTATGGCATGAAATGAAACATGGAGCAAGGAGTCAAGAGAAGGGTGGTGCAAAGGAAGATATATAGGCTTAATTTCTCGCTAATGGTATATACGCCTTGATGGCATCTAACCTATGTACAAATCTATACTCGATAAAGGGACTCGCTGGATACAAAAGTCTACCTTTCCTGGTATATGTATCTCTCGAAAAAAACGGGAATCGGGTTGGGATTGTTAGCTCTGGTAGCTTTCTCATTCAACATACAATATTCAAGGGGTTGCTTCGGTTCAGCTTGCTCAAACTTGGGCCTGAGCGGGAGCATTGGTGTTCGGCTCTTCAGTAACGGATGCCTCTTGGGTTTCTTCAGGCTCGACAGGCTTGGGCTCTGGAGGAGGAGGGAAAGGTCGAATTTCCTTCTTGCCGTTGGCCTTGTAATAGAGGGCAATGTCATTGCCCCCCTTCCAGAGGTGAGTACGGAGAGTGGCCAAAGTAGTCACGGGAGAGAGCAGCTACACCATGGTCAACAATCGCGCCATCAATAAGTGAAAGGAATGAGTAGCACTTACCTGATCATTGCAGTATAGTTCTAAATACTCTTCTGGCTTGAGCGTTTCTTGCTCCGGTTCTTCGAGTGGAGGCTCAATCCTCTCGGCAACATAAGAGAGGATCTTCCTGACTCGTAACATACGATTCGCGTTCAGTCTATTGTTGCCATCTACTGAAGTGATGGTGGGCAAGCTATCATCCATCGGATACAGGACGAATGAAACCTTGACCGCCTCCTTGTAAGGCATCTGGTTCTGGAGTAGAACATCGCCCAACCACATGGGGGCTTTCTGCTCGATGAGGTCTGCGTCGTTGCCGACATCTTGTACAGTGCCTTGGTATAAATTCGCGCTGCCACCTGAAGTCTCTTCCTGGATGACAACCTTAGTTCCCGGCGGGAGCTTCAGAACGGGTGTGTCGTTAGGCAGGCTAGGTACCACTCGAGTCTCGACTGGTTTGTCAGGGTTTTCGGCCAGTTGACGGTCGTACTCCTGACGAATTTTCTGGATGACACCAAAGAAGCTGTCATCGACCTCCTTCTCCTTCTCATGAACAGATGACGACTCAGACTCCTCTGTCTTTTCCTCGACAATAGCAGGCTTTTCTTGGGTGGCCTGAGAAGCCGACCGTGAAAGCTTCTTAGTACCAAATGTCATCCGAAACTTTTTCTTACCAAACGGCGTACTTGGCGATTTTGTACTATCAGCTTTGTCTTTATCCTTGTCTTTCTCTTTCTCTTTGTCACCGTCTATAGACTTTTTTGAATCTGCATTGTCCTGCGTTGGAGTCGACACCATACTCGCCGCCTTAGCCGCTGAATCGAGCAATTTCATGGGGCTTGTAAAGTAGTCTTCCTTATCTGTAGAAGGGCGACTGACATGTGATGCTCTCTTCTCTATAGGAGTCATTGGACTTGTGGCATTTTCTGGGACATCAGGCAAGCTGTTGGGACCCGACATGATGCTGGGACCAGGAGTTGCCAGACCGATACCTAGCCCGGGAGTGTTGGGATAGAGGTTAGGTTTCGGGGTGACCTGGTCTGCGTTGTCCCAGTCTGGGATGGCCGGATTTGGTAGTGCTATAGATGAGGGAGCACCCTCAGAAGTTCCTTCAGTATGTGGTTTTACCTCAATACCTTCGTTGAGCTTTTGTCGGTGTGCCTCATCTCGCCTGATCTCTTCGTCAATGAGATCGGCAAAGAGATAGCGAAGAATCCATTTCCCGAGGCTGACTATGAGGGGTCAGTCGTGCCTCATTATAGTCATCGGCATTGTACTCACTTCTTTGATCTTCTCGGAACTCTGTCATCTCTGGCAAGTCAAGCTCGTCTGCGTATACCTCCGCATCGAAGCAGTTGAAGGGCTCTAGCACCACAGTGAGGTTTCCTGAGCTCAGATCGATAGAGCACCACGGAGCTACAGCCTCAACAGTATTGACGAGATGTTCCACATCCTCCAGATGCTGTTTGCCAAAACTCTTGATAGGTTTGCACTGCAGAAGTTAGCCGTGATTTTCATATAGCAATAGTGATGACAAACCTTGATGAGATCCCATAGCAGTACGTCGCCAGCCGTATCTGACGTCAAAACTCGTCTCCTATCGTTGAGTAGCCTATGCTTGAGCAACCCAAACTGGCCCTCAATAGTTTCTTCGGCGACTTGCTGAATGGCCTTGATTTCAGGTTCCAGTGGTTCTATTATAGCTTCTGAGCCCTTCCGCGTTGTTGCATCCGTAATAGTAGTGGCATCAGGATCCGGTCCAGCCCGTGAAGGGAAGGCAGCGGCCGCAGAGATGCGTAAGATAGACTCGGCAGGAATCTCCTTCTTGGCAGTCCCGTTAACAGCCGGAGGAGAAGCTTCGCGTGGCCTACTAGAGGCACTTGATGTGGCTCTCTGATGTCGTACCGTTTCGGGAAGTTGAATGTTGGTGCCTGTGTCAACGTCTTCCCACCGATTGATCGATGACCTATTTGTGGCTGTCCAGATATGGCCTCCGGCAGCAACAACTTTGCTTACTCCAATATGCTCATGGGCAACAGCAAGACTCAGGCCGTCGTCTATGTCCTCCAGGCTGCCCCGCACATCCGTCTTGGCTACTAAACCTGAACGATCAGAGCTGTAGAAAACACCAAGGCTTGGATCATCTGAGAAAAGTGACCAGACACTCTCGTCGTGCATGGTGAAGGTGTACATGCATCGACCGTTCTTCACACTCCACATCTTGACCGTTTTGTCGGCACTAGCACTCAGGATCGTATCGCCAGCATCGTCGATGAGAATGGCGCGGATGTTGTCGACGTGACCGACCAGCTTGGAGACCTTGTCGCCTGTTCGAGGATCATAAAGACGCACTGTCTTCTCCGGGCCACCGCTCGCCATAATATTACGGCCGACACGGAGAGCATATACAGATCCTTTCTCTGCAATTTCCTCGCCTTGAACGTCGATCTCAAGTGTTTTACCAGCGCCATTGAGATCCCACAAGCATATCTTGCGGTCAAGACCGCCAGAGGCGATCCAATTTGCGCCCATATCGGGAGGAGGAGTTGTAACGCACTTGACATAGTCGGCATGCTCGCCTATAGTCTCGACACGAGTATTATCCTCCTCGGAATACGGTCGCCAAACCTTTACTGTAAGGTCGGAGGAACCAGAGACGAGAGCGGTATTATTCTGAGCAAGGGCAATATCGTTGATCCAATGCATGTGGGCATGGGTTTGAGCGCGGAATTTGGTCGTGTGCTTGGGCTTGTTGGTTTCAGAACTGGCAGTCGTTGAATCGGTAACGTCGCTGCAGCTTTTCAAGTCGAGGTTTAAATCCCAAGCGCATACTATTCCGTCTCGGCCACCTGAATATCTGTATGAGAAGAGATGAGTGCTGCGCTTATGGTAGTGGAGTGCGTCGGCGGGGAAGAGCTCACAGAATTGCATTGTCGTTATCGACGGCGAGGCCATTGACACCTAGGCGATGACCGCCTTCGGATGCTTTGGCATTCTCGAGAACTATTCACGCATTAGATGCCATCTCGAGCTGTCGACGTCGTTGGTGATAAGCTCTCACCATAGCTAATTCTCTGGCGCGCCTTCTTAGCCATGGCGCAAGGTAAGAGAGCAAATGTTCAAGCCAAACTTGTGCCGAAGACGGGTGCAGAGGTAGTACAAGCGTCGGGCAGACGCAGAAGAGGAGGACCACGGGAAGAGAGAAGGGTTCAAAAGTGTTAAGTCGTGCTTAAAAGCTAATGCTGTGGTAGTTTTTAGTGGAGGATGGTCGAGTTGGGTGGTGATGATTGCGGAATGCGAATGCGGGATGTGGAAGCTCGAAAGTGGAGGAAGTATGGGACTGGACCTCATGGCCATGGCCATGGGAAGGTACCCTCCAGGCCTGTAAGGAAGTGGGCCGTTCCTTCCTTCTCTGTACTTACATGCGATCGATGCCTGCCCTTTCCCAGCCTCGCTAATATTAATGGATCTTACAATCAGGATGTGGCTCGAACAGTCTAGGGTCTTTAGGTGTGAGGAGGGGAGGAGGGGGGGCTGTTGGGCCGATGAGCCGCCAAGAACCAGCCAAAAGAGGGGAGGAGAGCCTTGGAGTACTGTAGCCTTGTGAACTCTCTGCCCTGCCATGGGCTGAATTGATGATGGATGAATGGCGGATGAAACCTGGAGACGGCCCCCAAAGTGGCAGCACAAACCCCTGTATCCCTCCCTCCCTGTCACTCAATGAAATCAACATCTTCAAGAGCGGAGATCGCACCTGAAAATCATGAGTCCTGGCGTTAGCAGCGGGGCCTATATCCGCAAGCCCAGGGCAACTCTTATTTGACATCCATCCAATCCCATGCCAGGTTGACTTTTGTCAGTGGTCTTAATAGATTGCTTTTCTTCTAGAAGGTGTGAAATGAGTGTTATTGATTGAACTGACAGATGTCAGTTCTTCCGTGTCTCAGATCTGCTGCAGATTGCCGTGTGTCCACACCTTCAAAACACAGACATTGCGGGACAAAGTGGTGCAGAAGAATGATTCTACATATAGTAATGGTTGATCATTAGAATGACAAGTTAACTTGACTGCTCGAAGTTCTTCAGTCTAACACAGCAGATCGAATTGAAGATTCATGGCCTTCCTCCATGGACATTTCAGTCTCACAATAAACAGTCCTTCCAGAGTCCTCCTGTTATTCTCCCTGGATCCCAAATCAAAAGTCGTACAATGCTTTGAATCATAACAATAATTGCTCTTCAGCAACCCATCCATATCTAAATGCCTCATTCTCCCCATCACATACACATACAGCAACCCACGGAGCACCATCGCGACGACCTGAAGCGACTCGGCTTGTTTTCACATTGCGCACAGTCGTCGTCTACTTTGGTGATATCCTCTTTCCTTCCAGGGCAGTCTTCTCGATAACATCTCGTGTTGCCGCGCAAGACGCGGTGGCCGCAGCGGTGCTCGATTAATGTTTTGGTACACATGAGGGTTTGCCGATTGATAATAGATTGTTGAGTGGTGAAAATTTGATCGGATGCTAAGAGATCATGCTAGATTGTTGCTCTTTTTTGTTGGGATGAGAACGACAGTCTGAAAATATAAAGATAGAAACTTTTGTCTAGGTGTGGTATGTATGAGAGTGTCGCCTGAGCTGGTGGTACGTACGCTTGTCAGCTGAGCTCCAATTCAGCCAGCTTCAGGTCAACCTTGGTTTTACCTCTGAGGTTTCCTAGAATCGCATGCAACTTGCGCCAGAAAACGAGGACAGTTTGCAGTTATGTGTGTCATTAAGCCGTTTACCAAGAAGAACAATTGAGCCTCAACGGTCAAAGAAAGCATGACGTGGACTCTGACTTAAGTGATGCTCGTGACGCGGTACTAACCAATAACCGAAGGTGTCATGCCGAGGCCTCCGGCTCAATTCGATACGAGGCCCTTCAACCAAAGCTACCCAGTTGAGGCTTTACATTTCCAGACTCGGGATGATGAGCGTATTAAATAATTGGCTCGTGTTACTCAATACACAAACAAAACTATTATGGTTCCATAGGCTGCATGTATAGTGTCAGATCTGCCTGTAACATATGTGAGACCGTCGATCTCTTTTTCATATCCCCTGGTCTTATTTCGGGGATCACAAATTTATACCCAATCAATCTGCTCTTTTGGTCAGGAATATTATAGATTTCTGCTAACTCAGGAACTTTCTAGCAAGCTTGCGGTTGGCGTAGTCATACATACAAAACTCTAGATAACACATTCTGAAGAGATGATGGCGAAAGTTATTTGTCTGATGATCTTATGAAATACGCAAAGTGATAGTAAGTAGAAGGGAACGAGTCTTCTGACCGTTGTTGATACAATTGACTCGCTCTGTGCTCGTTTCATATATGTTCTATTGTGTAAGTCAGAACAACAAGCGTGCATTTGTTCGATACACTGACACTCGAACGGGTAAGACTAATTAATTGGTCCAAGTCATATGGCCATTCAAGATATATTGCCCCGATTTCTTGTAAAACCAATATGGTTAATTCATAAGGCGTGGCTTGTGTTTAGATTACTTCTGTTACCTCTGCCTCTCATCTACTAACCTCACTCATACCTATTGATCATGAAAACAGCCATACAATCACCGTATATAGACCAATGGTCGTCACTTTACACCACAATTACTCCAAATTAACTAGCATCGGGATCTTTGCAGCATGCCGGCCACCGTTACCGCAGGAAATACGTCTCAACCAAAGGTAAAAGCGCCCATGCAATGTTCTGTATCGAGCCAGACACTTGTCGCACTCTCCAAAGTGTTGATGCTCCACGCCATCACAAGCCAGAAAGCAGACCTGCTTTCGCTTTCGCCATTCACATGAGATGTACTTAACCTCATGGTGACCACAGCCCCAGAACGAATGTGTTAGATGGCACATCTCGAAGAATATGTACAGACCTGTGGTCTAGTGAGATAAGCGACAAGAATGATCAGAGAGGGATATGCCGCTAGCAGGATGGCTGTGCCATTTTATACGTTTCTATAAAAAGCATCAAAAAGTATTGCGCTGATGTTCAAACATAGACTTGTTCAACGAGTAGGTACTTGGGTTAACAGGCTGAACATTAAGTATTTATCTACACACGCGGAATATGAGCACTTGAACATTACGCGAGGAACATGTACATACCAACACTTCCCAACAGGTCAACTAATATTCATCAAATGTATATATGATGAAAATGGAAAAGGTTTGTCTATGATCCTGCCGTAGCTTGGTACCATCATTACATTTTGAAAAACCCAACGCCGTGCTATAAGCCTCCCGATATACACCGACAAGCAACTTGACCAGCCTGCACCCTTTTATCTTTTATCAACTCAGGCTATTTACCTGGTAAACTTGCTACCCTTGCCCTGTGGTGGCTGGCTGCCATACGCCCTGCGGCCCTGCTGCTTCTTATCCCTGCTCATGCTAGCACCGAGCGTGATCTCAACGCGGGGCGGCACCGAGAAGCCAAAGCTCTTGGCGACCTTAGCCAGATCCAGCTTGTTGATGTCAAAGACGCTGCGCAGAGAGTGCGAAGCGTAGGCGTGCAGGTAGCTGCGGTACCCATCCTTGGCACTCTTGTTGAGATAGTAGTTCTGGCTGATGAGCTTCTCAAGTTGAGACTGAACGTTGACAATCTTGTTGGCGGGGAAGTCGAACTCGACGACGGGCACACGGGCAGCCTTGAGGTGCGACAAGAAGCCAACCTCGTTGGGCTGAAGGAACATGAGGGATCGACCCTTGGTATTGTTTCCTCGGGCGGTTCGACCAACACGGTGAATGTAGTCGCGAGGGTCATCCGGAGGGTCGAACTGAACAATCCAGTCAACAGCAGGGATCTGTCACATGTTAGCAAACTGTTTTGTAATTTGTACATCTTGTCAAATGGATAACTTACGTCAAGGCCACGAGCGGCGACATCAGTGCAGATCAGGGTACCCTGCTTGGCGTTGCAGAACTCGAAAAAGGTGTTGGTTCGCTTCTGCTGCTTCTGCTTGCCATGGAGGTCAAGAACGGGAAGATCGATGTAGTTGAGGAGTTCGGCATGGTATTTCACGCAAGCGCAGCTGCTGAAGAAGACGATAACCTTCTTCTTGAGGTTGCGCTTAAGGAACGAGAAAAGGAGAAGGAATCGCTTGTCGGCTTCGCAGATAACGTAACCCTGCTCGAGACCTTCTACAGTACTGTACTGCTTCTCCTCATCGACGTTGATGTACAGGGGACCAGGTCGCAGCGAGATGCGAGCAAGATCCTCGACCTTGGTTGTCTGGGTGGCGGAGAAAAGCATGGTCTGTCGGTCCTCCTTAGGAAGAATCTTGATGATCTGTCGCATTTCATCCTCGAAACCAATCTCGAGAATCCGATCCGCCTCGTCAATAACAAGAGACTTGAGGTTCTTGAAAACAAAAGGGGTGTTTTGCAAGTGATCGAGGAGTCGTCCGGGAGTAGCGATGATCAGGTTGACACCCTTGGCGAGCTTGTCGGCTTCGGCGCGACGGTTTGCGCCTCCAATAACGATACCGTAGGTTTGCGAGTGGTGGGCCATGAGCTCTCGGGCAACGCCAAAGATCTGGAGAGCCAGTTCACGGGTTGGAGAGACAACAATGACACCGGTACCATTGCGAGGCTTGAATCGCAGAGCGCTCAGCATCTCGATAACAGGAATCAAGAAAGCCAGGGTCTTTCCAGAACCAGTCTTTGCAGCACCAAGGACATCGCGACCAGCCAGTGAAGGGGGAATACCTCTCCTCTGGATTTCTGTCATCTTGGTAAAGTTCATCTCCTTGATGGCCTTCATGGTCTTTTCGGAGAGATTGAGCTCATCGAACGATTGCGCCTCAGCACCAGCAACTGGGGGTAGTGTGAGTTTTCCGCCATCGGGGAGATCTGTGTTGTCCTCGGCCTGTTCTTCGTTTGTGTCCTCCTCGTCACCGGACTTGTGATCTTCGCCATCCTCATCAGCTTCGTCACTCTCGTCCTCCTCCTCCTTCAGAGCTTCTTCCTCGCTGGAAGAATCGTCCTCAGGCTCATCGCGGGGCTCGGGCTCGGTGCGCTTGACTTTTTTCGTCTTTTGGATGACAGCTGTAGTAGACTTCTTTCCGTTGGGCACCTTGACGCCATTGGCGTCCTTGTACTTGCGCTTCTTGCTTCCTGCGAAATCCATCTTGTTTGCGCGTGGTATGTCCTCTACAGTCTATTGTCTGGGCTGGTAGTGCTCTCACTTTTTTTACGATAAGAAAAATTTGGAAACTTCCGATAACAGCGGTAACTTGTTTTTCCGATACTTGGGCTACCTGGGATCAGCGGCAAAGATTGCTGTAAGCTTGCCTCTCTGGGTCTAGCGTTGTCCCTCGATCTCTTAAGTCACTACTGGATCGAATTGTGAATGAACTAGGTAATGATCGAAATGAATGTCAAGCCTGGTGACAAATTCTTCATCTGGTTACCGAGCTTGCTATAAATACTTTAGATATTGTTGTTGTTTTGGCTAGTGTGGGCCATCGAATTTCCGACTAAAAGCTTAGGAAGCCATACGGCCGAGGGCTGACTGTACACTGACAGTTAAGGGCCACAATGTTATAAACAGACACTGGATTGACCTAGAGCTATCAGATTTCCCTTCTTTATTTTAGTATCACACATTCTAGTACAATGCTGTAAGAGGTTATCCCAAGGCTTCGTTGTATTAGTCGTATCTAGTGGTTCTTCGTATCTTGTGGCTCTTCATATATGTTTTTTTCCAAAACTTTATGCTGTCAGTTCGTAGTAGTTGACGTGGGCCAAGCACTTTCTACGATAGCATAAGGGCATCCAGGCAGCATCCACATGAGTTGCAGAAAAACGCTGCATGCCAAGAGAAGGTGACAGGAATACAGATTAAACTTCCCATGTAAAAATACCTAACTGAGTGTT
Organism: Fusarium abutilonis; assembly: GCA_021655885.1. Taxonomy (NCBI): domain Eukaryota; kingdom Fungi; phylum Ascomycota; class Sordariomycetes; order Hypocreales; family Nectriaceae; genus Fusarium; species Fusarium abutilonis. The sequence continues at coordinate 29,509 of JAJJWN010000222.1, read as the reverse complement.
TGCAATATTCGCGCAGTCTCTCGGTGCTTTGAAGTATACCTAGTGGAGGGCTATCACCTAATTGCCTGATATGGCTTAGCTTCAAGTCACGCTACACTGCAGGTACTGTAGGTACTTTCGCGCTTGGGTCTTTGGTCCATTCATAACCTGCCTCTTTCCAACTCAGATTCCTCCCTCCTCATCTGCGCTTCCAAGACATCACCCCTATCGTAGTGCGCAACACTCATTCTAGTATCGCTGTGATCGAATCTGTATTGCCAGGCGACCCGAGAAACTTATTGGCAATCTGTCATTATCATCGCCAAGTGATTTGAACTCGATCATCGCAAAAAAAGTCTTGATCTCATCTCGACCACGAAAATTGTGACCCGACAGATTTACCAACTTTTTGCGACATCTTTTCTGAAACAGTTTGGTCTCGTTTGTCGCGCATATTAGACCTCGCCATCACCCGCTCTATTTCGAGTTTTTGTCGAGTTATTTGTGGCGTATTTCAAAGACGAAAAACTAGCTCCTCTACTCGTGCTGGCTCTCGTGCAGCTCCACTTGCACACCAATGGCGGATTCTAGACCTGATATCCAGAGTATTCTGGCCGCGCTCGGTAAGTTGGAATAACTCATCATGATATTTGCGCTTACTGACTTGTTCATATAGCGTCGCAGCGGCCACCGACAGCGACCCCTACTCAGACACCACCTGGCGCTCCTAGTCAGGCATACCCTCCCCCACCCGCGTCTACGCAGTCGGCGTCTGCATATCAGCCGCCCCCTCCGAGCGCCAGCAGCTACGGCGCTCCTGGATACAATGGCCTTCCTGCGCCAGCATCCAGCGGAAACCTCGATTTGAGCTCGATCCGACCTGTCAACTCAGGAACGATGAGTATTGCCGATGCGATCGCTCAAGCCAAGGCTTACGCTGCCGAAAAGGGAGTTACATCTTACGATCGACCCCTTGTCTACGCTTCTGACTCCCGAGGACCCGATCGAGGGTACAACCGTTCACGATCACGATCACCTGCCCGGGACGAGTTTCGTGATGGTGTGAATCCCTACAGAGATGAGCGACGTGGTGACCGCGCTGCACATGGCCGTAACTACGATCGTGATCGTTCTTATTCTCCCGGCCCCCGTGGCCGCAATTTTTCGCCCCGAGGAGGAAACGGCGGGCGCGAGAGGTCGCCTTTGCGAGGTGGAGACGACAACTCGGAAACCATCCAGATCGAGTCGAGTCTGGTTGGTCTCATTATTGGCCGACAGGGAGAGAATCTTCGACGTATAGAAGGGGAATCCAATTGCCGCGTCCAGTTTTTGGCCGCCACTGATGGTGGTCCTTTTAGACAGTGCAAAATCTCTGGACCCCGACATCGCCGTCCTGAAGTGAAGGAAGCCATCAACCGCATCATTGATGATAGTGGCATGGGCGCTCTCAATCGCCCAGAGAAGCCTCGCGACCCTAACAAGGGTGGTGCAACAGCTCTTCGCGAAGGGGAGGATCATATGCAAATCATGGTGCCTGACAGGACAGTCGGCTTGATTATTGGACGTGGCGGCGAAACTATTCGTGATCTCCAAGAGCGATCAGGCTGTCATATCAACATTGTTGGCGAATCTAAGAGTGTTAATGGATTGCGACCCGTTAACCTCATCGGCACTCGTGAAGCCGCCGCCCGCGCCAAGGATTTTATCATGGAAATCGTCGACAGTGATAGCCGAGGAGATGCTCCCCCGCCTGTGAAGAAACTGGGTGGAGGGGGATTTGGCGGAGGCCCATCCTCTAGTGGTCGCCACGATGCCCCCCAAAGGGATATGGGTGGTGCTGGCGGCCCAGACAAGATTAACGATGCTGTTTATGTGCCTTCGGATGCGGTAGGTATGATTATAGGCAAAGGTGGTGAGACCATTCGTGAGATGCAAAACACCACCGGATGTAAGATCAATGTCGCCCAGTCTTCCGGTCCAGGTGAGACCCAAAGGGAGATTGCTTTGATTGGTTCTCGTGAGAGTATTGCTCGAGCCAAGCAGGCCATTGACGAAAAGGTGGATGCAGTGGTAAGTTGTGATGATTATCACCCAGCCAGGTTCATTTATCTAATATTTATACAGCGCCAGAAAGGAAGTGGTCCACGCGGCGGCGGCGGCCGTGGACATCAAGATCTTGACAGACCCAGCTATGGTCAGCAGCAGGGACCTAGTGCTCCTACTAACCAGCCTTCTCAACCTGCAGCAGCAGACGGATCGGATCCATATGCCCAATGTAAGTTTTTGAACCTTTCGGCCTACTCTCAGGCTTGAGCTAACAAGAACTAGATGGTGGTTATCAAAATTACCTTGCTCTGTGGTATCAGTCCTTGATGTACCAACAGCAACAAGGTGGACAAGGTACTCCTCCTGCCGGTGCTCCCGCACCTGGGGCATAGTGATATCTCTTGATTGCACACTCGTGCTTGGGTGACCTTGATGGAGCTCTCATCTGCAAATGCCGCGGACCGAGTGAACCCTATGCTGGCTTGGTTAACATCATGCCAATGTTTTGACGCTCTTGACGCTCCTCTGCCCTGATGGCCTGTTGATACGACCACGATTGTACAGCACCCGTTTTCCTTTCCTGTTTCTTAAGCTACTTGGACTCAACTCTGATGACGTATATTCATTTGACCCGACTGTCCTTGACGACATTAATACTAAGGTGCAAGAGTGGGCACGGCGTCCATGGTTGTCCTGCTTTCGCCTTACACGCCCTCATATAGCCGATAACTCGACACGATGCTGAATGCTTCAAAGCAAAGCCCACAACCCAGCTATTACTGGCTCTTGTGGATTTCCCGACTGAAAGCTCACGACTAACGCGTTGATGACATCTCCGATTTCCGATGCCAGTTTCTCTATTGGTATGCCGTATATCCTGATAGTTGCAACTTGTCGTGGTGCGGTTGAGTTGAGTTGTGAATCAGTCGGCTGAACTCATGACATGTTTCCTGAGTTGCAAGCCCATACCATATATCTCAGCCTGAACTGGACCAGTCGTGTCTTGATCACATGTCGTGCTGGCTATCCTTATACCCTTCCAACAGTCTCGTACGTTTTGGATGAAATCGATCGTGTCGTGCAAGTGGTTTCATTGTTTCTGCATGTATGCTGCGTGTTCTTCTCGCATTCACCGTCTGCACCAACGCGTTACGCTTTCTTCCACGATTTCACATGGATCTGGCTTCAACGCCAGGCTGTTTCTCATCACTGCATGCATGCCATGAGGAAGGGAATGTATTTTTTTGGTGACAGGGAATTGGAGAAATGGAGTTTTGAACTGAATTGCATTGTATTACCATCGTAACTATTCTAGCCTTATACATCCGTGGGCTTGCACGTTATTCTGTTAATGTTTCTCATGCTCTATGAAGTGAAGTGATCTGTTGTGGCGAACAATGCCTGGCCTCGGCTGCAGAGGTGATAATGATCCATTGCTCCTGACATTGTCATATACAGGCTTAAATCTTCTAGTTGCATCAGTCATATACCGGTGGTTGACTGCTATTCTGGGCTGGTCTTGCTCAGTGGCAGCGACCTCGTTAGATATTCTGCAGGTAACTGCCCCTGAGTTGCAAATCATCTCGTTATTAGAGTGCTAGGGCAAAATGCGGTAGTTACATATGAGGCCTGTCGTTCTTGCTCAGCCCCAAGGCTGTTATTTTCTCCCTTCCTTTCCGATAAACAAGAGATTTTTTTATCGTCTCATCGCATCTACAGTTGGGCCCGCTCATCTGCATTCGTTACTCATCACCATCATCATTAACTTCTTCCATTATCTTCGTTCGTTCTTCCAACATGTCTGAGTTCCCGCCACATCCACCGCCTAGGACCAGAAGTCCGCCGCCAGATGATGTGCCAATAGAAGAGGAGCTAGCAGAGATATCAAATAGCCCAAGCTATAGCCCTCCTCCCCTGAGTCCGCCGAGAACCCCATCGCCAAGACCAGGACCAGATCATGGGTGGAGCGTTCACCAAGGCAATATACGTTGGAATTATTACTATTGTTGCCATTGCCATAGTCTCTTGACCCACGGGGTTTGTCATCGTGGCAAAGGGCCCAGGCTACAGTTGGTTTCGTCTAGGAGGTGCGACACATGTTCCCACCTGGCGATGCGCGCCCTTGCGAGAGCTCATGAAAGAAACCCGCTACAACCAATCATGTTGATGTTGCAGAATCGTGATGGCAATGGATCAAGTGCCAACACAAACGACTCTTTCTCAGATGACGAGAGCAATGAGAGTTTAGAGACAAGGGAACGTCGTGAACTTTTGCCACGATGGCCACCCAGACGAAGCGGCACCAACTACGACTATAATGTGCCCAATTTTGTTCTTGAAATGGTAGCGAGGGGACCTGCGATGACAATTGAGTTGCCTGAATGGATCCTTCACGCAAGGTGGAGAGGTGAGACAGTGAGCATCATCATGCCCGAGAATATTGATTTCCAAGTATCCAATCATAACATGTTGGAATTGAGAGGAAGTCGCATGAGAAGGCACTCTCGATGAAGGAACACTCTGCCAATACACTCAAAAAGACGAGAAACACACAAGAAGCAACGGCAGATGAACATGGATCTTGGCACAGCGATATGGCGGATAATGAAGGAGTAAACAGTGTCATGAAGCGTACAGTCAGCCTATAACTATTGTCTACTAAGGCTACTATTAGCAATACATTATGTTCACAGCTACCCGCGGGTCCAGCTCAAGATAACATGCTGACTATCATTCTTAACACCCGACTCCAGACGGCCAGTCAAGCAATCTTGTTCTGATAGCTCTTAACTAAGAAGGAGAGAATATAGTTGCCTTTAGTTTAATAAGGTAGTACAAACTGGACGTAGAATAATAACGTCCCAGATGCGCGAGTGACGCTGTGCCTGGAAGTAGAAACATCGAAAGGGGCAGCTTTCGTCTCAGAATGATTAACCCACCATTCTACCCGACCATTTCTCAGGCATTGACGAATGTAGGTAGCTCGCAGTTTCCGATCTCTTTGACAAAAAAGTTTGCCGGACAAGTCTTGGCCAGTCTTGTGTTGCTGGGCCGCAATTCCCCAGACCTACATAGAAGAGAGTTCAACGAACGGCAAAGGCTCATATGGACGGACTCTTGGATGAAACAACCAGATCATCCACTAGAAGCTTATTACTTCTGGACAAACTACCAAAGAAGTTTTGTGCACGCGCGTAGAATGTTCGTCCCGTGCCTGAGATAGCGCCTCACGACGTTTGTAGGAATGGTTTGCGAGTCGTCCTGACGGAATGTCTTGAGAATTCCAGTGAGGCGATCTGGGTCAGGTTTAACGCTTTCCAGAGTTTAGCTACGGTAGTTCATGCCAGGCACCGCGCCAATAGCTGGGGAAAAGGGTAAAAGTCTGTTGCCAGCTTTGGAAAGAGGATCAGCGAAACGTCACACGCAACGTCGAGATGGCGCCCGTCGAGGGCCAAGATAGCGGTGGTGATTAGAATGGTAAAATTAGTCTTGCTCGGCGGAGCGTCATGCACTGTTGATCGTTGTGAGGTTCGGTTTCGGTTTCAAGGCGTCAGTCTTTCGGGAACCCTGTCTTGGAACTGATAGACGAGAAGCCCCCAACTTGTTGGTACAGTATGTCGTTACTTTCTACTGCTAGTTAGCTGCTACTTTTATGCATTTCAAATAATGATTTGATTACTTGCCAATTTGATCTCTCTGTCATGTCAAAGCTCAACGGCGAATGCAACGTAAACGGCATGCTCCGCATAACATGCACTACAAGATGCTAACAACAACAACTGTAAAGGCTCGGGATCGTTTACGAAAGAGGACAAGCCCACAGGTCTAGAACTCAGAGCGAAGGCCTATGGATCGACAGTGCAGCAAAAGAGAACAGCTTATGAGAAAGCAATTAGCCCTAGTGGCGAAAGCTTGTCGTTGATGGCGCAGGCGGGAAAGCTTATCATCTTCTTCGTGGCAGTTCTTTTCTCTCCCGGAGATGCAAGATCCTTAGAAAAGTGGTTTATGCTGAAGAACTTGGCATTCCTTATTAAAAGGGCAACATACGGAGTATGAGGTATCACATTGATGTTGGCGCTAAGGCAATGATGTGCCTGCTTCGGGATGTGTTTCGTCTTTTTATGCGTGACGTTTAACTTAAATTGGTACAGTAGAATATAGTGAAATGAGTAATTAAGGTTGAGGTCGTTGAGGTGCAGTACAGCCTTGAAATCTGGTTAATATCACGTTGTACCCCGTATTTGATGCTCCTGTATTAAAACCTCACCTCCTTTTTTATTTTCTTGCATTTCAACCCTTTTCAATTCTTCTTCATTGGAGACGGCAAATCTTTGATCGTCCATTGACTTTGGCGCCAAGCGTGGACTCGTCGTCCCTTGTCACATTAGCTGTCGATCTGTTGGCGACTTATCAACTAGTTCAACTCAACTCAACTCAACTCAACTCAACTCCTCTCATCTACCACCGCAAGAAAGTTTGGTCTACTACCACTTTACAATTTCTCATTCAAAACCAAAGTCATCTTTGTGCTCTTTTGCGGTCTGTCTCTCCAGGAGCTTCTGCCTCCCACGACGTTACATTGTGGCTTGTTTCGTGTCCCGCGTCACAAAGCGTTCGCTTGATAAAGAAGCCGATTCGGTACTGAGACATTCGCCAAATTTCCCCAACCATCTGAGCCAGAACTGCCGAGATTTGTCTGGCACCATGTGAGTCAAGTCTCCTTGTATTAAGACATCTAATGCATCGCTGACACTCATCCAAGCAGAAATCTCAAGCCGAGCAGGACGTAAGACAATGTGTCGAATGATGGTTTTTAGAGGAGACTGCACATGCTGCGGCACAAATCAGACGTGGACTGACCTCACTCAAGAGTTGTCTTGTCTTGATGCCAAGAACACTGGTTGGTTCGGAGGCTGTCGGCGAGGCATCCTGGTTGAGGAGCACAGTTTTGACCAAGAATGCTCTATATGTCATGAGGAAGACGAGGGCATTGGTGATCTGGATGTGAGTAATATCCTTCCTTTTCAATACACGCCGAATACGCAAAGCAGCCTTAAGCGACGACCTGCCGGGGAACATGATGGAGCAAGTGGTGACTCTAAGAAGCAGAGGACTTGAACAGAATTCATATACAAACATGGCGTCGCTTTCTGAATTTCTTGGTGGGCAAATTTCTAATAATATTATGACTGGGAGGTGGTTGTTTCAATGATGAAATACGGACGGTTAGGAACGGAGTTATGATTATGATGACCAAAAGAGTCAGGTCCATTGAGACACGATACCAAATGAATGTAACATATATTCACCATGCTTCTGGCATATAAATCCGTCAATCCGCGAGATCTAATGTCTTTTATCTTATAAAGTTAGTTGCCTTTGCCTTCCAAAGTCTCTTGAACAACATTCCAGTATCTGTCTGCATCAATTCTTATATGTGAGACATGGGCGCCTCCGATGAACCTTTCCATCCTCACCGCTGCTCCTCTCTCCTTTGCCTGCCGAGCGTGAGACTCAACATCTTCCCACCCAACCGACTGATCGGCATCTCCATAAATATAGGCCCTTGTTGTCTCTCGACTGATTCTCTCCTCGGTGTTGAGCGCCAAGGCATTCGCTTCCTGTGGCTCTGTGCGGCCCCAAGGAATGTACCACACCCAAGCAGAGGCTAAGAACACCCAGACTAGAGGGTACAAATATGGTGGAAGATCTAGTGACATTACATGATGGTTGCGCTTCCAGTTAAAGTATCCAGGGCATGAGTCCATCACCACAGCGTGGCGGGGAATTGGTTCGCTACCGAGCGCAGACTCCCATAGTTCCCACAGCGTGACTGCAGAGCTGATACCGCCATTGGAAAACATGTGGATGAGAAAATTGGCTTCACCCTCTTCCGTTGCCGATATAGACTGGAGAACAGGTAGGGCAGGCGTAAAGAGGCGGCGACGGAGTCCAGGTCGAATGTATAACTCAAGACTGGAGCGGAAGAGCAGAATGGGAGATGTTGGAAAGAGAGCACGATGCTGAGAGATGTATTTTGCTATGTGATTATCGCGAGCGTCCATCCAAGCCAGAAGGATAATGAGTTGAGGATCGCGAGAGGCCAAGTTCTTGGAAGTCGATGATGGTGATGATTCATCAGGTTGCAAATAAGCGACGGCTGGGCTGAGTGTGTTCATAAAAGCCAAAGGCGATTCTTTAGTGGTAGCCATGACAGAGTCCTCTGCACCAGAACTAGTCGTGATAAATTGATTTCTAAGAATGATATGTATTTGAAATGTCAAGGAACTTTGCCGTGTTTTAAATGAGGATGCTATCCTCGGACGTGCTCCGTTCCCGTCGGCGGGATTTGAGGGTCCGGCTCTAGCTCCACCGGAGTCGGGGCTCGGAGGAAACGCGGATACTTTAGACGGATAAGGTAAGATGGATCAAGTAAGCTTATCTCGCGAAATAATCTTCTATTGCACAAAATACTAAATCATGCCTCTAAATCTCCAACCGTGAGAATCTCCTTCTCCACAAAATCAAATACTTTCATCGCCTCGTTCTCAGCCCTGATCTCATCAACCCTCCTCTTGAAGCTATTATCAGCCAGAATGCGCTCAACACCAGCCCTCACCAACTCAGGAGTAGGACGTCCTGTTCGTAGATTAACGGCAACACCGCTCCACTCACCGCGCATCGCGATCTCCGGCTTATCCTCAGATGCGCCACCAAGAACCAAGGGTACGCCGTTGGTTATGCCGTGAAGAAAGCCGCCGTAGCCAGCATTCATGACGAACACAGAGGTGTAGGGAAGAAGGACATCGTAAGGGAGAAAGTCTATGATACGGGTGTTGGGAGGGATAACGACGCCTTCGGGGAGGATGGCGTTCTTCTTGCCGAGTATGGCCACGACGAGGAGGTCATCGCGGTCGGCGAGGGCTTGAATTGTGGGAATAACAAGGTCGTTGTAATCGCAGGCGATTGTGCCCTGGGTTACGGCGATGATACGGCGGTCTCCTCGCTTCACGTCCATCCACCAAGAGGGGTATGCAAAATCGGTGGGGATCGGCTTAGGGGTTAAGCAGCCTGCAAACTTGACGTTCGAGGGCATATCAGACCGAGGATACTCGAGACTTGGAGGACACATCTGAAGTGTCACGTCATGCATGAGCATCCAGTGATGGAAAGGAATCTGTGGTTCCAATAGCTCAGTAGTACCGAGCTCCTTAAGAAGCTCATCTTGGTAAGCGATAGCTTCGGCAAAAGGACCGGTCACCATCATCTGGTTCATCAACTGGTTCCGCGCACGACCGGACTCGGTAGAATCTGGGGGAAGCCCAGGTCCAAAAGGTCCAGTGTCAACGCTAGTGGCCATATAAGGTACAGAATGTAAATTGACTACCTTGGGCCGGGTGGTGTAGCCTTTAGGGAGAGGTGCACCGAGAGAAAGGGGGTTGGCGCCCATGAAGCAGGATTCTGGGACTAGCACAACCTCACGCTCGGGGTCCTTGGTCCTGATATCCTCCAGGACTTGCTTGATGATCTCCCAGCGGCCAGGAGTCTGGTCCACAAAGATATGCTTGACATCATAGAGCAGTCGAGGAATACCGGCAGGGTTTGCTTCTCGCTCTGCCTCTTGCTTGGGACTGAGCATGAACGGGATGAGTATATGCTTTGCACCAATGCTCTTGATGGCATCCTCGTACTGACCACCACCGATGAAAGTGACTTCGAAGTCACGGCGGATGAGCTCTTCTGCAATTCGCAAGAGAGGATTTGTGTGGCCGTCTGCAGGGGTAGCACCGAAGACAAGATAAGGTTTCTTGGAGGTTTTTGGACTGGTAATAGCTGTCTGCTCAATGCCAGTAGCCAGTTCGGATATGGTAGGAGGGAGTGGCGACATGGTGTTGGTGAGTCGTGTAAGTGCAAAGAATGGAAGGATTCGCTATTATAAGAGGGGACTGTTAAGGATGGGTACGAAGTGGAAGATAAAGCTGAGAAGAATGATTTCATTCACAAAGAGAGCAGATGCTCCTTTTCTTATACACTCGCTGTCCAAGGGATTTGCACTTGATCCTCATTGTCCTATACATGGTTGGGGTATTCCTGAAATCATGTAAGCTGGCTTACTGTAAGATCGCGACACCACCATGTATCTCCGGAACCAATGGACTTGAAACCTTTGTGAAGGTTCAAGGCTACACACCACGCTATTGCGGATCAATGTTTCGTTGCATCAGCCCTACTGTATCGCGACCTGGGCTGTGCAGGGCGGACACTTGGCGACTTGGGTCAGGAATAAACAGTCAAGTGTTTGTCCGATTCGTTGTCATCACTTCGCCCCAATTTAAACGAAGATAGATAAGATGGTGAGATTTTCGTTTATTCGGATAATGCTGGTAGCCATTATCTAGTACATAGTTAACCAACCCAACAAGAAGCAACAGGCGATACACAGAGTCACTACAGGACAGGCAACAAACTCCGCAAGTCAAGCTCCCAGAGATTGCAAGTAGACGATTTCTCGGGCTTAATCGCAGGTTGCTCTGATCTGTTTGCGTCAGTTCTTCGGTATCAGTGGCTTATCGGTCTTTCGTGTGTAATGTCACTCGTATGGGTTGCGTTGAAGGTCATGGGCAATGATTTACCTTTAACATAACTGGGCTATAATTTCGTCATACCATTAATATTCTCTAAGAGATTAGATAATCACTTTCATGGCCGAGTGCTGTTATTAGATTGAGAAAATGTGGTATATCTAGATATGACTGGATCAGGGGTAAGATGGTGGTTGACAATATCCGTCTCGAATAGGAATTGCTAAGGAGTTCGTTAAGCGCAATGTCTTGTCTCTCGTCTATTTTAGCCACCCATATTATACTTAGATCTTCTCTATTAAAGCGAATTTCGTGTAGTACCAGCATCTGACATATGGAGCTTATGTCTTGCTCTCGTCGATATCAGTGCATCAACGATCAAAGGGGATGGTATGCTTTAGTGGTCATAACATCTATATTCTACTAGCATATATTAGGAACTTACCTATTCCTTGATATCACTTGTACTCACAGCTTGTTGTTACGACAGGTAGGTAGTAAGTCTGTTGCAGAAGCTCGGACATCATCTACCTATGTTCACTTAAATGCTTATAATCTTTGGATTGAATCGGAGAAAGTTGAGAATACATGAAACAGGTAAATATGAAACCTACCTAGTTTACTAGAGAAGTCAAGATATTGCTATAGGTATCGTGTCTTTTTGTGACACCAGTGTCGGCAGGCAGCACTTTCCCCATTATGGTGGCCCAGATGTCCAAGGGGGAAGGCACGACCGCGACAGTGTCAACTGGGCCTCTTTCCCAGTTGCTATGTCTCCTGCATACCAAAACCTTTACTCCTAAACACAAACCACAATCATTCTATCTAGTTCATCTCCATCCTTTACCCTCGTTACCAACATGAGAGCCCACTGCTTCATCTTCCTTGTCATCACAGGCATCTTATGCCCTGTCCTTGCAGCTGCTGTGGTGAGCAGCGATACTCACCAAACACACTGGGATCTCTCGACCTCATTGAATGGTTTCTCCTTCGAACGGGCAAAGGCTTTCGCTGCCGCCGCTAAAACAACTTCTGACAGCACCAGCATCCGCGTATCACGACTGAAGAATCTCGGGATCAAGCCTGAATCCTATACAAGATCCGTCCACTCGCTTCTTGCACGATCCAACCAGGCGAAACCAGGAAAGGGCACCTATCAGAACATTTCCGCTCTGGGAAGCTTTTCCACGGCATATGGAATCCAGTGCAGTTGGGATGGCACGCTTGCCTGGTTCATCTTTGACACTGGAAGCGCTGATACATGGGCAGCAAGGACTGGCTTCAAATGTGAGGATAGCGCTGGTGATGGGCATGAACAAGCTTCCTGTGCTTTTGGTCAGCCTCATATCCAGGGTTTTGGTCACGGTGAGGTTCCAGAAGTGCACTTCCGCCGCCAGTACGGCTCTGGGGAGGAGGTATCAGGTCCCATGGGTTTCTCAGACATCTCATGCGGTGGTATCTCGGTTTCCAAGCAACAGGTCGGATTGGCCAACAGAACTTACTGGCACGGTAACAACGTCACTGTCGGTATTCTCGGCCTCGCATATCCATCATTGACAAGCGGCTACTTGGGTGAGCCAGGGGATGAGTCAGAATGGAACAACTTCCCTTATACGCCTTGGTTGACCACAGCTATTGCGCAAGGCAAAACGAACCCTATGTTCAGCATTTCTATTGAAAAGAACACCAGCGACGGTGTTTTAACGTGGGGTGGGCTTCCTCCTATGCCCTGGCAGCCCAAGTCGATCGCAGCAACGGACCTCATTATAGTGAGTTACCTCTACTTAGGCGTGAATTCAAGTCTACTGACAAGAAATCAGGCTAAACTCGTAGATCGAGAAATCACTGCCTGGAAGCCATCCTTCTATACCATCATCCCGGATGGCTTACAATGGGGCAGCACAACTGATACCGCAAAGTACCCTTACGTTGTCGATACGGGGACTACGATGATGCATGTCCCTCCTCGTAAGTCAATCATTCAATAAATTGAGATGAAGCTAATCGCAACCCGAAGCACTCGCCGAAGCCATTGCAAAAGCCTTTGAGCCTCCAGCTGTATACATGTATCAATACGGGGCGTACTTTGTTTCATGCAACGCCATCCCTCCTCGCTTTGCCATCATAATTTCAGGGGTTCGGTTCTGGATCAATTCGTCTGATCTCATACACCAAGGTCTTGTCGACCCAACAACTGGAAAATGTGCTATTGCTATTTCTACCGGCGGGTCTGGACCATATATCCTAGGCGATGTATTTCTACAGAACGTCGTGGCCGTCTTTGATGTGGGCCGCGCAAAGATGCGATTCTATTCTAAAATCTAAATGGAGTGGTGAAAACGTATGGCAATCCAGTCTTCAGTCGTCTGTTCAGTTAAGTAGTCTTTCTAAGAGAGGTACTAGTCAATAGACAAGTATAAGGACTCACATGATTTTGCTATAAACGGACATGATCAAGATAAACCATGCTATAAGCGAATCTACAAGTATGATTGTCGGGTACTCGCAGTGGAAAGGACAGAACCTGATCTGGCTTGTGGTTGAAGAAAGGGGTTAGTTACAAAGCCCCTGTTGAACAAACCAATTACATGCTGACCTAGGTATCTTCGTTGCCTTTCAGTGTTGGTTCGTGTATCTAAACCGCGATCCTCAATAATATCATGTGTATAAGGCTCTGTTCATAAGTTAATAAGTAGCCTTCGTTCGCTCTCAGTCCCATTTTGGTTTCTAACACTCATCTACCTATACGAGCATGCTTGATCAACCAAGAACGCAATTTTCCAAACATCTTAACAATAGGCCATATTTTACAACCTGGGAATCCTCAGCATAGATGTTCTTCTTGCTATATTGCTTAGCAAACCATTCGTTCCTGTCTCTAGAAGCCTGCTTTCGACCCAGATAGGAATGTACTCGCTCAGCATGCTGAAATAATGTCTTACGAATTAATAATTTCACCACAGGTAGACATCTAGGGCTCAAGCTGATTTTACCCATTCGATATGCTGGTATCCATGTCAGCAGTAGCGGTCTTCGACATGGCGTACAGAACTAGTCACGGGCTGTTTTCGTGTAAGTGGAAGTTAAAGCGCGAAAGAAACCCCTTAATACCATGGCATGTTTGGCAGGGAAAAGATTCGTCAGCAGGATGCTTATCGTGATAACCACAGCAGAAGCTTGTGATTGTTATTCCTGCATCATAATGCTTGCCTCCTTACCATGCAGCAGGCTGTTGTTGGCTTCAGTCACGAGATTCAACAGAAGGAACCTACACTTGACCGAAACAATTCCATCTGACCTCAACACCGAACCACGAGAAACGCAATCTCACGATTTTTACTTTTACTCACCGACGATTGATATCACCATCATGAAGGGCATCGCAGCTGGACCGCCTACACGGACAAGGGGTCGTGCGAATACCTGGGCCTTTAGTAAGGTAAGGTAAAAGAATCTTTCTTATTTCGAATTGAGAAATCCGCTTTTGAACCGGAGCCGATTCCTGTCGCTCAAGCGAGCGAATCCAGTTGATCAAATTACAGCTATCGTGAAGCCGCAAGGCGGTGTAAGGACCTGGGAAACCAAACGGACCCCACGTCTTGGAGTCTTGGGCCTGGGGTGCAGGACGCGCCAGTCCTGAAAATGCATTCCATTCTATCACGACACCAAATCAACGGAGTGGGAGGTCAGAAGATGAATGAGCCAGGTACGACACGCATTGAAATGCAAGGATCAGTCGACAAGTTTGCGGGCACCGGCACCGGCAAGTCAAAGACTTGCAAAGGTCATCAGTCATGACATCCAGGGACAAAGAAACGAAACAACATGACCGCGGCGGAAGTGGTGCCAATCCGGACAGACCCGGAGTTGGAAGGGTCTCGTGAGCGGCCCCTCGGTGGCGGTTCCTGCAGCTCACCCCAGACCGACCGACCCAGACTTGTTGATGGTGAAGATGGCTCCCGGGAAAGGGCACGGGATACGGAGTACAAGTGATGAGATTCGGATCTGTCAATGCCTGTTTGCTGGAGCAGGGCACCAAGCTCGGCTAGTCGTCGGAGCCGGGGTGGAATACCTACCTATTTGCACCTTGACCAGGGGTATTATTCTCTATGCCTACTCTACCCATAGCACAGTACAGAACCTTTATCAGCATAATTCCGAGCTTTGACGCCAAAGACAGTCCTTTAATGCCTGATACAATGGCCGCTTTTCCCGGAACTAGACCGGGAGGACCCGGAGACATACCACAGCGAGGCAGAGGCAGTGAGGGTTGAGCTAGCGCTAGGGGACTGCTTTCTGGCAGCTCTGTGGTTTGTTCCCCCACCATCTCATCGGCAAAGAGGAAAAAGAGCCGGGGGACTCTAGACCGGAACACGAAGAAGGCCAAGCAGATTTTCGGGGGCACGAGGGACAGGCACAAACGACGCCGACGTTCCCCTACAGCTAGCTACAGGAGGCTACTGAGGATTCCTCCGGGGCACCTTACAGGGCTCCGGGGCAATTCTATACACACGTACCTCACACGACGTCCCGAGCGGGTTTGGCCCGCGGCAGTGGATCGCAATCGCGGGCATTGGCGGGGCAGCGACGTAATTCCATTGGTCTGTCTCCATTTCATCGTCATTCATGATGGAGCCGCGACCATGAGAAAGACGATGCCAGCCGCATGTTTGACATCGAGATTTTTTTCTTTTTTTCTTTCGTGTCTGATGAGGGAAGCAAGCTTTGTTAGTTTGACTAAGAACCGTTCCTGCTCTGTTGTACTGTATCACAGTACGAGTTGTATCAGGCGTTGCTGCCCCGTTGTGCCCAAGCCAGCTCGGTCAATCTAACGTCTGGAGCTAGCTAGCTACACTATCCTTACCTTACCTTGCATATTCCTCACCTCACCTTTTCCATTTCATCCTCTTTATTCTCTTCTTCCCTTGGACTAGACATTACCTGGTACAATCCGGTACTTTACAGAGCTAGTTACAGCCTCTACCTTACCTCTTCCTAGTCCATCCATCCCAATTCTTTTCCATTCATCCATACGGCAACCCCTCATTCACTCCCCCACCTCTTCCCTCCTCCAACAGCTGCTCCCCGAAGTCTCGGTTCCCTTGCTCCGGGTGTCTTTTGCAAATCATATCAAAGTCGTTTGATCCGCCTTCTTTTATCTCAACAATCGTTGAACTCAATTTCGTGGCCCAGAGTTAGCTGAAGCGCTAGATAGAACGTTGTATCAGCTATTTATTGCATCTGCCACTGTTGCATTGATTCCCACTATATCGGGGTCAATTAACTAGGGGTGTGGCATCGACTTGGGAAGGACCCGGACATATCGTTCACGTCTACCTTTCCGTGCCATACCTGCTGTGCCTTCCTCATCTGATCCCTCAGCTGAGCCAGAAGGAACTCACCCAGCTCGCTCTTTCCTCCTCACGCTCGACCTCGGCTCAAACGACTTACCACTTATTACCCCAATATCGTTTGGATCATCATCATCATCACCTCATTCTTCTTTTCTGTTTCATGTCTCTGCAGTATTGGAGCTTCTCTACGTTTGATCTTTCTCTTGCTCTTCTTGCTCTCAGCCCTTGATCGTGCTGTTTAATTGCAGTCCTTCACTGCTCAATTTTCATCACAACATTACCACCCACGATGCCTTCTCGAACTAACGGTGTCGGCGTTCAGGCCGAAGATACCAAGATCTGTGTGGTCATGGTCGGTCTTCCAGCCCGCGGCAAGAGTTATATCGCACAGCGAGGTAAGTATTGTCTCCATCATGTCTTGTCTGGTCATGTCATGACTGACTGACCTCTCTTAGCCCAGCGATATCTGCAATGGCTCTCTATCCCGGCCCAGACCTTCAATGTTGGCAATTACCGCCGAAATGATGCTCCTCAGCCCAAAGCCGACTTTTTCGACATCAACAACCCCGAAGGAGAGCGCACCCGCCGCGCTGCCGCCGAAGCTGCTGTTGCTGACATGCTCGCTTGGTTCCGCTCCGGTGGTGTTGTCGGTATCCTCGATGCCACAAACTCGACTCTAGAACGTCGCAAGTGGGTGCTCGAGGTCTGTAATGAGCACGATGTTGAGGTACTCTTTGTCGAGAGCAAGTGCGACGACGAGGAGCTTATCATGGCCAACATCCGCGACGTCAAGACTACTAGCCCCGACTACCGCGGTCAGGACCCCGAAACGGCTGCCCTCGATTTCCGTAACCGTATTCGCAATTATGAGAAGGTGTACTGCACAATTGACGCCAACGGCGAAGAGTCTCATCTCACTTACCTCAAGATCATGGATGTCGGCAAGCAAGTCATCATCAGCCGTATTCGAGATTATCTTCAAAGTCGAATTGTCTACTACCTGATGAACCTTCACATCCGTCCTCGCTCAGTCTGGCTATCAAGAGTAAGACAGTCACGGATCTTTCTTTCGGTATACCCGCTAACGCCTCTCGCAGCACGGTGAATCCTTGTACAACATCGATGGACGAATTGGCGGTGATACTCTTCTCTCTCCCCGTGGCGAACAGTATGCTAGGAAACTTCCTGAGCTCGTCCGGAAATCAGTTGGCGTACGTCTGGTTCTTTTTTTTTTCTTTGACAATACTTTTCTTACTAACTCTCCGCTAGGATGACCGCCCCCTTACCGTCTGGACTTCAACTTTGCGACGAACCATTGCCACTGCTCGCTTCCTCCCTCAGCACTATAACCAACTTCAGTGGAAGGCCCTTGACGAACTCGACTCTGGTGTGTGCGACGGCTTGACCTACCAGGAGATCAAAGACCGATACCCTGAGGACTTTGCCGCACGTGACGAAGACAAGTACAACTACCGCTACCGTGGTGGAGAGTCATATCGCGATGTGGTCATCCGTCTCGAGCCTATCATCATGGAACTGGAGCGTAGCGAGGACATTCTCATCGTCACGCACCAGGCTGTCCTGCGATGTGTGTATGCTTACTTCATGAAGAAGGACCAGTCTAAGAGCCCCTGGATGAACGTTCCTCTACACACATTAATCAAGCTGACCCCAGGAGCCTATGGTACCGAGGAGGTCCGCTATGAGGCCAATATCCCAGCTGTCAGTACCTGGAGAGGCAAGGGTAGCACCGCTAAGCACGAGAACCCGGCCCCTGGTGTCGTGTAACGCGAGATACAGTAGTACCAAAGGTGTACTAAAGGTATACATAGTCTAGGGCTTGAGAGTACGACACTCAGGGGATGATTCTTTTATGACCGGAAATGAGTAAAGCATATGGGACAGATTAGGGGGATGAACAAATGACAGCATCTTTGAGGGGCATTTTACGACTGGGAGGCATGAGTACTCTGCACAAGGAACATGGATTCGGAATCAAAAACATAAACGGCATGGTGTCACAAACAACACAGCGGGGGAGGTTCGGTATTGCTCTGTACAGGATCAACGGCGTTCTTTTACCATTTCTCCAATAGCGGATCAGGCTGGATAATGACTGGCGTCTCTACAAAAATGATATTTCAAGACATGACTACTACTATATTTGAGAAATGGTTCTGTTTCTGACAAGCTTTGTTTCTGTCCATCTGGTACGTCCTGTCTTCGGCTTCCGCTGAGTTTCTGAATGGGTTTCTCATGCATCGTATTACATAAATTCTGGAGCATGAACTTTTGTAGTAAGAGAGTAAGATGATAGAATAGACTGGGTAGTTCAAGACTACAAGTGGTAGTCAACAGAAGCACTCGCCAGTTACTCGCAGCCATAGAATATCTCGAACCGCATCAGATGGTATATTCTGCAACAGACGCTACCCGTCAGAATCGAAAGTGCCCTTTCAAGGCTGCGCCGCGATGAAGATGGTGGGAACAAAAGTCGGTAGTTGTCCGGCAGGGCCGATATTTCTGCCTATGTGGAATAGCCCAGATGGAGATGCTGACTGGAGTGAAGCTCTGGCGTTGAAAGAATAATCTGAATATATCCTATTCAACTCGGCTTGCTACGTTCGCTCCGGAGGCATCGTGCCAATCTGGTGCTGTTTTGCCAAGACATGTATGCCTTGAGTGATGCAGTGCGTGTCTCGTTGTCCGTGTAATTCAGAATCGATACATTTCAGTCGTTATGATCATGATTGCTTCCATTCGACTTTCCCACAGGAGTTGGTAAGCTCTGCGAGCCAAGTTCCTTTGTTGTATTGGTATTAGAATTCCATGTCGTCTGTGGCTTGTTTTCTCCGGAGCTAGGCTGATATTTCGCAATACTCTTTCGCTCTCGACCTGAAAATGAGGTTGAGAGTCGCCCTCTTCCGCCACGCTTCTCGTGAATGACTTTCTTCGGCCAGGCAGGCCAAGAGTGACGGAATCTCCCGGTAGTTGGCGCAGTTAAGCCTGTTGCCGCAGGAGCACTATGTCGAGACTGCGATTGATGTATGGATATGTGGTTGGGATTATTATGGCAAATGCAGCGGCAAGCGAGGCTGGGGCCTGATGCTTTGACGATTTTGGCGATGAGCTCGGCCATGGATAATTCGATGTGAAGTTTGACGAGATATGCGAGCGGGTGAAATTCGACGTATCTGATGAAAAGTTAGTGCTAGAAGAAAGAATCTAGTAAGTTGAGCATACAGAAAGGTATTTCTCAAAGACATTGCGCCGATGATTAGTAGCTAGATTAAACGTCAGACAGGTCGTATAGTATGCTCGTGATCAAGACTTACATCCATCGAGATGGAAATAACAACTATAACTAAGTTGACGCGGTATAGCACAACGTACTTTGTGAGGCCATATGAAATAAGGGACGAGCGGACGAGATAGACGAAATAAAAGTTCAGTGCCAGGTCAATGGCTGCAAATATACCCTTCTCGATCCGGTCCCAGATGTTGTTGATGCGAATGTAGGTCTGGCTGATCTGCAAGCGAGCAGGTATCCAGATACAAAAGACGGAGATGTTGATGAGGGCAAGAATTATAAAGATGCCCCATTTCAGACGTCGAACAATGGTTGGAGAGACAGCGAGGAGAGCGATTCGATTGACAATGATTTGCATGATACAATGGATTTGAAATACCCAAAGGAATACTGTAGAGAGAAGGTTAGCTGAGACAGGTTTGGTTGTGTGGGAGAGCGTACGGAGGAAGAAGTAGATCAAGAAGCTGTTTTGCCATGGTTAGCCAGGTAGTGTATAGATGCAAAAGCGAAGAATAGTTAGTTAGACAGACATACTCAGGACGAATGGTTCCACGAACATAACCCCAAGCAAGACCTCCAATGATACTACTGGCGAGCAATTCCAACCATATGAGAACCATATAGGTTGTGACTCTGTGAGCGCGCTTCCATTGATGATAGGTCTGAACGCAGACGCGTATGAGACCAAAGACGGACAAGCAAAGAGTCATTCCCCATGCGATGCTGACAATTGCCAAGTCTTGACAAGTTGGCTCATGATATTCGAACCATGGTGGAATAAGGATGCCGCCTGTCTTCATTGTATCATGATTGATTGCTTGGTCTGTTCAAACGCAAGACGTTGGAGGAATGGCTGTTGTAGGAAACAGAATACAAGTTCTCGCGCCACCGAGAATGGACTTCACTTCCACGTCCCTCCCTTACCACAGCATTCCCCCCAAAGCTAAGCTAAGCTAAGCTGTGCTGAGGGTTGCTCGAGAGGGCGGATTAAGCGGAAATAGATCTGCGAGTGCAGATGCAGGCCTATCAAGGACTAGACGTTGGAAGCCGTGGCGCTTTGATCTAGCCTGCTTATGGAGGGGGGGATGATGAACAGATGCCGTGCGGTGAAGATTGTCTCTAATAAAGGTGTCTTTGAAGCGTCTTTTATCTGTCATGGTCACCGCCTCAATGATAAAACTCCATGATAGCATCGCATCGCATCGCATCGCGACTGTAACTCTCCATTTTTACAGAGTCAAGGGTATTTCCTTGGCTATTCCTCGTTCTTGTTATGTCATCCCCCACTTGGAGATAGGTCATTTCCTCAACGGTCAGATCTTGCAGCAAAGAACGGTTCGATAAAGTTTGACAGTATCCGCAAGCCCGGTATTTGTTGCGTGAAGAGCAAGCAGGGCAGGGATGTCGATCTTAGCAACATACGATACGTCAGAGAATGCTTAACTCCCTGCTTTTGATCTTTTTTTTGGGACTGCGATTGCCGTATTCAGACTTGTCAATTGAATTGGGGGATTTGAGGGATAAAGCTTTGACTGCTTGGCCGGTCATCTTTCGATGTCTGACTTGTACTAGCATAGGGTAGGTTAGAGTCGATAGTAAGTAGGTATTAACAGATAACGTAGGGGCTTCACTAAAGGAGTATCTTAGAAGAACATGGTGATAAAGACGCGAATATTCTCTCGAATGGTTTCATATGCTACATGTGATTGGACTAAGTAGCTTCGTTCACTCTTGTGCCGCGTGAAACCCCAAGCATAATCACACGAGAATAGGAGGTTACATCAGGTAGCATGGCATCATTACACTGGAAGACATTAAGAAACAAAAACACATACAAGCAGACTAAACATGTACATCTACAAGGTAGACAGTTTATCGCTATTTAAAAACAAGCAGTGTATAGCTACCAACTAGTGCCACGAATAAAAGACCACCAACACAAAGCAGAACATCACCAACCTATCTATAACCTGTGATTAAACGACCCAACATGTATGACTTATAAGTATTTAAACCCGACACGAATAAACCCAAGATATCTTCCAAATACTTCCCCAAGAGCTTCTGTCGCCTACAGATCTATACAGCCATGTCATTCTACTTCCAGCCTCCCATCTTTGGTCACTACCTCCTCCCACCAGCTACTCGCACCGTTCCGTCAACTATACTAGTCCCTCTAACCTACAACCTCTCACCTCTATACTATCAACTCGCTCCCATTGTTAACCCCCTGCCTCGAACTGTCATTCTTCCTACCATCCGAATCAAGGTAATATTCCACCGCGCAGGCACTGTCCTCGGCTCCAACGATGCCTACTACCACTCCCCACCGCCTCGAGAGACAATCCTAGGGAATTTGGCTTGGTGGTCAAAGGAACATGGGCTCGGAGATAGGGTGTATAGCGGCCAAGCTACGCTGTATCTGACGAATAATCACTTGTCGACTCTTACACTTCTTCCGGGGATCGGACCTGTGGCGCCAGCGCATACCGTGAGAAAGATTTCCTTGGGAGAGCATTTCAGCGTGTGGGAGTTTGAGTCGATGATGATGCAGATATCCATGAACGGTTACGGGGCATTTCTCGTTGTTGATGCAAGTGTTCCTCATGCATTAGGGAGAATAGCTTAGACAGCAACTAACACGTTAAACAGCATGGCTATGTTCCTCTTCAACTTATAACACAGGACAATCGTCAAAAATCTCCTTTGAATAACGAGCCTATACCTATATCCCTACTCAACAACCCTCAGCCTCCTCGTCAAAGTTCACCAGGAAACGCAGCAGACACCACCATCGGACAGCAAACACCACCTCCAATTCCACAAGGAAACTCAACCAATACTAATGCACCGCAAACTCCTGCAGCAGGAACTGGTACTGACAACACCAAGACTGCGTCTGTATCTGGAAACTCAGTTCCTGATCCCGTCAGTGGAACCGATGCTGAGGCTGAGCCAACTGGAGACGACGAGGAAGGGGGTGTTGCAAACGGTTAAGGAGAAGCCTGTTATGTTATTCAGTCTTAGAACTCTATAGCTGTCACGTTTGTTATTTGTGACTTATTCAGGAGCCAGTACAAGCAGATGCGGCTTTGTGACTGTAAACATGAGATCGTGTGTCGTTGTGTAATTGCAAGTTGTCACTGCCAGCCCCTTGCCAACTGCCAACGCGCGCCTACGACTCTTTACGCGTTAATCACAAAGAAATACATGAGTGAACCACTACAAAGCCTCAAGCACTCAAGATGTAATGAGAAACCATCCTTCAAACATCGTTATCACGAGTGATTTGGGTTGTTGGACCACCAACCACCTCCTCATCAGTATCATTACCTTTCTCACAACAATCTCAACCTCTGTCACTCTTTTATTTCTTCGCAAAAATATCAGATAAGACATTCATCATGGATCTCTGCATCACCGCCGAAGAACCATTCGCCTACGAGCCTCCCAAAACCAAACCCTTCGTCTCAGTCTCCGGCAGCACGAGTCCTCGCAAGACTTTCACGCCTCATCTCGTGACGACTTCAACTTCACCCGATCCCCTCTCCGCAGAAAGTCTCTCAGAGCTCGAGTTCAACCTCATCGTCCACGACCCCTCTGAAGACAGTTCCCTCACTCACCCCTGGAATCTCCCCGAGACGCCCCTCCGTATCTCCCTCGACACATCTCGAGTCCAGCTTCTCAATCTGCTTCGCGCTCAACTCCCCATTCCTGCAACATCCAACTCCAAGTCGCGCCGTGTTCGTCGTCCTAAACTCATCTCTGCGACCATGTACTGGACGTATGGCGGCAGCATTATCCCGCTTGGGGCCAGTGATACAAAGTGGCACTATGTCAAGCCCATCACCAAGACGGATATTATGGAGCGCACTGAGCTGGAGTGGTTTCTCCTCAAGGAGATGATGGCTTCTTCTGGAGGCGCGCTCAAGTGTTATTTTGCCATTCGTGGTGAGGCCATGCCCAAGAGATCAACTGGGTGGTGGTTTGGCAGCAGTACTTGAGCGTGTTCATGTTCACGTATTCTCAGGTATTTCTTTGCCGGGGCTGTGTTTCCAGTTGGCAGGATAACACAAAACAAGCATGGCTTCACAGTTTGGAAGAATAGAAAGGTCTTTATGTTGAAAGCAAGGAACATGTATTGGAACTCAATGTATGCTGAGGCCATGAGGAACACATGAAGATAAATTCAGCTGCTACCTATCTACAGATCATGTCAAACGTATTAAATATGGTTCTTACGATAATATCTCATACATTGCCTGATTATTTGTCCATTTAACCATAGGGTATGTGAGAGTTATTTACAGATCCGAGTGTCTCAGATGCCAATGACCTCGCTAACCAAGAGATATATGTATGGCCCAGGTGATTATGATTATGAAGACATTCTGACATGTATCCAACAATTGCTGTGATAAAACTATGCTCAGGATTAAAACACCGGACTCAAGGGCGTGCATAACAAAAACGTAAGAGAATACAGCATCAAAGCAAAACAGGCAGAGCGCAGAAATGTGAAAGGTTATGACAAGACAAAGACCAAACTCCATAGTTAGCCTAGGTATAATCTGAATAAGTCCATGATATCCTCACGCGCCCATACTGCTCAAAATTCGACATCCTCTTCTTTCCATCTTTTGACTGTTGGATTAGCACGCCCCCTTCGTGACAACAGCATGCTCAACCGAACCATCCCATCTCCAAACTCCTCCATGTACAGATATTTGCTTGCTGAACGTCCTTTTCGAAAAAAAAAGAACAGAAAAGCAAATGCACATGAAAAAAACTTAATAAACAAAAGGGTAGCAAGGACTTTCGACGCCAACCTGTGCCGTAAGCCTTTGTAGTCGTACACGAGTAACTGCAACTCCGTCACCTAAATTAATCCCTGGATCTCCCTTTTCGCCTCTATTTGTTGATACCGCCGCTCAAG
Organism: Fusarium abutilonis; assembly: GCA_021655885.1. NCBI lineage: Eukaryota > Fungi > Ascomycota > Sordariomycetes > Hypocreales > Nectriaceae > Fusarium > Fusarium abutilonis. Next base: position 5,302 of record JAJJWN010000222.1, on the reverse strand, counting down.
AAGAGGCCCATGACGAAGTCGTTTACTGTCGTAATGTGCATGTTCGAATACAACGCGTGAGCCTCGCCATCCGTGCTCATGGAATTCCGATTTCACTGCTCAGAAAAGCAATCAAAGAAAGAGTGTCCGCTATGCAATGACAAACATGGCCAAGGATGGGCAAATGGCTGTAATATCGCCTGCCGCTCCATATGCTTTCATTTTGCCATAATCGAAACATTTCCCCAATAGCCGGGCTCAGAATAAAAACGGACAAAAAGAGACGCCACCATGCAACATGATGCAAGATAATAAGCACAAAAATTGACAATGAGATATGAATGAAGCAAACGAACCCGCGTCACTGTGCAGGCGGGTTGCCCTTGAGGCGCTTTGGCATCCGAGGAGTAGGAGGTTTGGCGTTGCGAGGCAATCCGTTGGTACCAGGTGTAGGAGCTCCAGATCCATCCTCTTCCTTAACGGCTGATGGCCGCCTCCTCTTATTAGAAGCTGGAGATGTGTTTGCGCTGGGACCACTCGAGCCAGTCCCCTGTTGGCTTTGCTGCATCTGCATTCCGGGGGCTTGCATGTGGCCAGGTGCCGGGCTACCCATGTGAGGCGATCCAGGCAGGTTCATGTGAGCTGCAGCTGGGCTAGTACCCATAGGGAATTGTCCAAAGCTAGGGGTGCGGGCTCCGGGAGGCATCGGTTGACCGTTCATGGTGGGAGGTACTCCGTTAATGTGTGTCGAGACGTACTGTTCGAGGGCTTGGTACGGGCCAAGACCGGGATTCGAATGGTAAAATTGGAATAATGGGTTCATCTGTCCCATCACTTCAACAATCTGGACATTTTTCATTAGCCTCACTCTTCACTTACGCTGAGTGAGCCATTCATACCTCAAGAAACTGGAAGACAGCTTCCGTCACACCCTTGCTATTCACAGCCGAGTCTGGCAGATCGACCAAAACTTCTGGCGGCTGTGTCTGAGGTGACTTTAGCTGTCGACCCTTGCCCTTCTTAGACAATTCGGGAGATTTGCCGTCCTGCGAGTTAGTCTTGTGCCATTCCTTCATCCACATATGGGCGGGTTTGGCGGCATCGATGACCTGCTTCCGCGAAATAAATTCGTCGTGACTTGTGGTGAGAAATTCGAACAGCTCAATCCTCTGTTCAGCGTCGAATTGTGCTCGGAGGGTACCGCTCGCGACCAGCTACCAATTTGATTAGCTTCGCTCTTACTCAACGCCAATCATATTAGCTTACGTGAGATCCTGTCTCGAACCAGTAGACAAGACTGGCCTTGGAGTTCTCGATACAGTGGCAGTCTCCAGGGAGAGGTCGATCTGTCACGCCCTTGTCCATAATTAATTGCATGTTCTTTACACCGCTGCCAAAGTGAGTGTGAAAGTATCGAGCAATCGCAGGGTACGCGATTTCGTATTGTTTGTCGGTTGTATCCTCGGCATCGGTGATGTGTAGTGAGTGCCGAAAAACGCCATTTGGCGAGAAGAATCGCATAACGAAGGCGTTCCAGTAGGAGACGTCATCTCTACCCTTAGAGCCCTGCACATGTTTGTTAGTTGTGCTTCTACGCGAGTATCATGATATGTCTTACAGGATAGCCACTGAGATGCTCGCTAAACTGCATCAGCTTGAGCAAGCACTGGCCTTTCATACTGTCCCGTCGCTGTTGCTGTAGCATATGATTCTGTATCGCAATTTGCTGAGCGGCAGCGTTCATCTGATGCTGCTGAGGCTGGGCCTGAGGTTGCGGCTGGGCTTGTGGCTGAGGCTGAGCTTGGGACTGGGCAGGTGTTTGAGGCACCTGGGGTTGATTCTGGCCTGGCGGCAGCTGGGTTGGCTGGGCGGGTGTTGCGCTAGGTGTTTGAGCTGGAGTTTGGGGTCCGGTAGGTGCCGGTGTACCAGCCTGCGATGACTGCTGAGGAGTGTGCTGAGGCTGCTGCTGACCAGGCTGAGGCTGGGGCTGCTGCTGCTGTTGGGGTTGAGGCTGAGGTTGAGGCTGGCCCTGTGGCTGCTGGCCCTGTTGATTTGCCATCTGGTTCTGGAGAGCGAGCTGGTTCTGTTGCATAGCTTGCATATTCTGAGCGTTCATCGGCATCGGCTGGCCAGGATTGGGCCCACCTTGCATTTGCTGAGCATGGGCAGCCTGCTGTTGTTGCTGTTGCTGCTGCTGCTGCTGTTGCTGCTGCTGTTGCTGTTGCTGTTGTTGAACAGCAAGTTGCTGGGCCATAATTGCTTGGGCCTGTGGATGCTGTCCCTGATTTGTTAACTGGAAAGCACGGGCGGCTTGGTATGATTTCTACGTACCGGAGCCAGGCCTCTTCTCAATTGGTGCATCTGCTGAGGGTTAAGCTGGCTGAATTGAGCCATGTTCATGGGTATGCCGCCTTGCATGTTGGCCTGAAAAGCTTGTTGAGCCATGATTTGTCGCGCTTGTTGTTGATGAAGTAGCTGTTGTTGCTGCTGTCGCATCGCAGCCATCGCTTGCGGATTAACTGTGGAGGAGCCAATTAGCGCATGCGCGGCAGACAGGGGACGACACAGGGACAGTGCCAGAAGGGTAATACATACAATGTCCCTGCAGTTGCTGCTGCTGAAGCATTTGCTGCTGAGCGGCGGGATTAAGATGCTGCAATGCATGAGCGTTTGGGTTCGCACCCGGCGGCATACCGCCCATCATGGCAGGGTTTACTTGTCCTCCGGGGGCAGAGACCATAGGTCCTCCAAACTGATGAGGCATTCCACCACCAGGAGCGCCTTGCTGGCCTGGGTTATGAGGCATGCCGGGGCCCATAGGGTGGCCGGCGACACCTGGATGCCCCATGCCGGCAGGATGCCCAGAGAAATTTGGGCCCATACTGGTTGCCATCATGACTAAGAGTCAGGTCGATTATCCACGGCGTGGATATCGACAATCGATATGGAATACTATCGCATACGTTGGAGAATGGCGATGAGCGAGGGTCGACAGATAACGCGATTGCGAAAGTCGATGGTTGGGTATTGAGGTGGTGGCGGTGGCCTATATTATTTCGCGTGTCGCGACGAGACAGGGTCGAGGGCACGGTGCGATAGCGGTCGTAGATGGGTCCAACTAGGACGGTGAGAGACAAATGAAACGAGAAAAAAGAAAGAAGATCTTTAAGACAGCGTTGAGCGGCGGAGCGAGCAGGGTCGACGAGGCATCGGCGATGGTGAAGGAGAGGATAAATTGGTGGTGTGGTTTCGCACTGCGAAAGCGGACAGAGAGAGGGCGCGAGAGCGAGGCCGACGGGGGGAGAGGAGACGACGGGCGAATGAGGCGACGATGGGGCGAGTGGCACGTCACGAGATTCCCAATGTCAAGACCAGGTGCGAGGTTAATTGATGTAACCCGTCGTTGCGGGAGAGAGAATGAAGCTGAAAATCAGCGTAAATCGAGAGGTTGAGAGACGAATTGATAGATTAGTCGAAAGACCAAGGAGAATGCGAGAGACGCGGGAGAGCGATGCCACAAAGAGAGTGATCCGCTTTCAGAACTTGGACTGGACTGGGGGACGGGGAAGAAGACGGGAGTCGCAAGGACCAGCTGGAGTGGGCGGTCGCTGGGTTGTATTTCCCGCGCAGGCGCGCTTAGGTTTTAGTCTTTTTCTGCCTTTTTGCTGGGCTGGGCTGGGCTTTTTGGTGCTGCGACGGCGGGCCCGGCACTCAGGCAACTCTGAAAGGAGCAAGGAAACCAAGAGAGGGCACGCAAGAAGCCGGGGTGGAATCTGACGTGACTAGGGTGGTTGGTAAACCTCAGTTGGCTTGGCTGAGGGTTTATCCAAGAAAAAAAGAAGGAGGAAAGGGAAAAGAAAAGGGAAAAAAGAAGTGGGAGGAGTTGGCAGATAATCTGGATGCGGAAGAGAAGGGTGTCGGTGTCGTCCAGTTGTAGTGTCTACCTGTGAGTGGACAGGACCAAGGAAGGAGACCTGACCAGACCAGACCAGCAGAGCAGAGCGGACGACGACAGGAGCCAAACGAGTATTCCTAGGACTTCCAGGATAGTGATCTGAGATCTTGTTGGTTTGTCTGTGGCTGCCCTCTCACAGTTGAGATCTCAAAGCGACAATGACTGCGTCGAGGTATATATCGAATCGATAAAGATCGACGGACTTACTCTTACAGACCGGGGGAGATCTTACTGGGACTCGTTCTCTGTCACCTAGAATCTCTGGGTCGTCGACTTTTGGGGGAGCCCTTTGACCTTGGGCCTGGGTGGAATTGGGCGAGTGGGTTTTGAGTGGCCGTAGCACGGCTTCTGATACGTGAGGAGGTCAAAAAAGAGTGGATGTTCTATCGGCGTACACGGACAAGGGCCCGATAGAAAAGTGGAAAATGTAACTATCGAGAAGCAAGGCTGGTATCAAATGCGGCGTGAACAAAAATAATGAGACGTCTATGGTGGATGCTGCTGGTGAGCAGCGGAGAGTTGAATTTGTCAGGGTGAAGCCCAACCACACTTATTCATATAGACGTACCCTAGCATAAAGCGAGGCGATAACCTCGCTATAACGACAGATTCTGGATCCCTGGCGACACGCGACGTTCCCAGAACAGGGATTCAGTTCCATGTCATCAAGAGCAAGCTGTCATTGAAGTGCGGATTGCTACCTAGACAGAAGGCAAAGTGTAAGTGATCAACCAATAATCTCAACTGCATGTAACTTTCGTACTGGAGGCTATACATACATAAACGTTTAAGATCCCTTATGCTGGTGAAAACCTTCAAAAACTATGACGTGACCAAATGTAAGGTACCTATACTAACGTGCAGCCTCCTTTAACCGTACATTCTAAGACAAATCAGCCCCCAAAGACAAATTTGCGTTATTCATTTATCCGAAGTATCTGCGGGCCCCTTTCACTGGCGTCCGCCACTAAGAGCAAGAATGGCTAAGGCTCCGGTCACGTGAATGCAGCACAGTGCAGTTCAGATATGAAAATTTTCTACACTGTCTTTCAATATCTTCGTTCGATGTGAGCCGCATCTTCCTTCTAACCTTTCAAACAACAACAAGCCGCCTCTGCTTGAATATTCACACGAACACCCCGCGCGAGATCGTACTTCGACTACCTCTGCTTTCTGGAGTAGCTGTTTTTATTTTGGACAGCCTCGTTTGGATGACTCGCGCAGCGTGTTGATCGCGTTGGATATTTGCTTTGGCGGGATTGTTTGGTTGGCCTCAGTTTTTTTTCTTCTTTTCAGCTTCATGCGCATCCTGCACCTTTTATGGTAAGCTCTCCCCAAATCCTTTTTTCTGCCTCGCAGCCCTGCCCT